>JAVSCE010018883.1:0-96802 GCA_032199065.1 Smutsia gigantea
AACTGCTTCGGAATGTTTTCTAGTTTAAATATATGGTAACGGATTAGCTATTCCCTTTTGATAAGATTTAGATTTTTCCATTTGTGTCTATGTCAACGTTTGTCTTTTCATCTCTGAAATTATTCAAATGTTACTTTAAGATAAATATATGTCTTAAGTCACTGTCTCAAAGCACTTTTAAGATTTTGTATATGAGTGCACAGTTGCCTATTCAGCATCTCCACATGGCTAACGGACACATCAAACTCAGCATGTCCAACATAAACTCCCTAACTTCCCTTCCACATTTGTTCTACGTCTAGACTTCTCACCTCAGTTGATGGAAACTAATTGTTCCGACAAAAAAAACATTGGGGAAATCATCCTCTACTCCTGTCTTTCCCTCATGCCCTAACCAATTTGGCAGGAGACATTATTGGCACTACCTTTCAAGTGAAGTAAAAGTTTGCTACTTTATCAGCATCAACTCTGCCACCACTCTGATCTAGACCACTTCTAATGTCTTGCCTTGATTACTCCAATGACCTTCTAATTGTTCTCTTCTACTCTTGCCAAGCTATAGTCTTCTCAAAATAACAGTTAGAAAAGTCCTTTTAAAATGCAAGGCAGATTACATCACTTCTTTTCTCAGAATCTATCACTCTAGTAAGAGATAAAGCCTTTTATAAGGCACTATATGATCTGGTCCTTTATAATTTCCACAATCTCTTCTGCTACTCTTGCCTTCAGTCACTCTGCTCTAGCTAGTCTGGCTTTTTTGCTGTTCTTTGAACATGGCAGGCCATTCCTTTTCTGTCTTTGATTGCAGTGCTCTTCTCCCATAGTTTGGCTACCTTCACTGTTTTCAATTCCTTGTTCAGTAAAGCATATGATGTTTGATTATCCTACTTAAATACTAAGATCTCCTCATTTCTCTTACTCTGCCCTACTTTTCTTCTTTCTTTTTTTGTATAACACTAACTTTTACCACACTAGATACCAGCTTTTAACACAGTAAATTGGGGCCTGTAGATTATGCCCACATGTCACGTGTTGTCCACTGCCTGTTTTTGAAGTAAAGTTTTACTGGAGCACAGCTATGCTCATCTTGTGTGTTTTCTTTCATACAGCAATGGCAGAATTGAATACTTACTATATAGACTCTGTGGCCTTCAAAGACTAAAGTATTTACTACCTTGCTCTTTACAGAGAAGCTTGCCAACCCCTTTACTAGATAAATCGTGATTTATTTGTCTCCTTCTAATTAGAATGCAAACTCCCTTAGAGCAGGGCTTTGTGTTTTGTTCAGTTTTGAATCCCACATGCCTTAATGGTATCTACCGAACAATAGGAACTCAGTACATGTTTGTTGAATAAATGAAACCTTCAAAAAGACTAAATCTTGAGTTAGTACTTATTTCATAGGATTGTTGTTAAGGATTAAGTATGTTAATGTATACATAACTTGGTTACGCATGGTTAGAACCATGCCTGGCATATAGTAAGCTCTCAAAAAATGCTAGCTATTACTGACACTAAAGTACACTTGTCAACATTGTAACACACCTATCAGTCTTCTAAATAGTTGTAAATCAGAAAAGAAAAATATCTCGTGGATTTTAAGTTCCATTTTGGTGATTACAGTAAGATTTGGTTTGGCCATTTAGATTTCCTTTTTTGTCATTCGCCAGTTCATGTCTTTTTGCCATTTTCCTTTTAGGTTACTTATATTTTTCCTTACAAGTTTTATAACTGTTTTTTTTTCATATCTTTTAGAATCCTGGTTTTGACTTCAGTGGAGCAGAAATCTCAGGAAACTACACTAAAGGTGGACCAGATTTCTCAAATCTTGAGAAATAACCACTGTTTTTTATGCTCAATTCCATGGATCATAGCAGATGTTGTGAACTTAATCAAAGGAACAGATTATGTGGTAGAAGAAAAATGTATGTGCCTGCACTTAACAAGTTGCAAAATATATTTAATTGTGGTTCTAAAAATTGCCTTCAAATATGATTTACATAGGAAATATCTTAAATATTGTGGGTACTGTTCTATTATTATGTGGTAACTTTTTTTGGACTTATTTTTGCTAAGCATGAAGTTTTATATGTTGCATTTTACTAATTTCATATTTAAACTGTATTTTTAATACAAAAAACATTACAGTATAGATCATGTGAAATGATAGGGTACCTTCAGGAAAAATTGTTTTTCTTTCAATAAGTGTGATGCAGGAATAATGTTCAATAAACTTTTCAAAACAGGAATTGTGTATCCCTTTGTCTAAGTATACCAATTCACACAAGGAAAGTAAATTACTGAAAAAATTTTTAAGAAAGGAAATAATCCATAAATATATCGAGTAAGTTAATTTTAAATTAAATAGTAAAGAAATAGTTAAAAACCCAATAGTGGGTTTAATAAAAAGAGAAGCAGTGAAGTGAATATGGTTTTTGGGCAGATCCTTTATTAGGTACAAAAAACAAATTATGGTCAATAATTATAAGTCAGTGATATTTTGTTCTTCAGTGATCCAGATACATAGGTAAGAATTGTCAAAAAATTTTCATTGTTTTTATAACCTTAATTGTAAAAAATATTTTAGACAGTCTCAAATGTATGCAAAAGTTACAAAGTACATAGAATTGTTTTCTTCCTGAACTGCTTGTGTGTAAGTTGACAGTATGATACCCCATCATTTCTGAGTACCTTAGCATGTATTTCCATCAAAGGATGTGGTCTTACATAATTATAATACAACCATTAATACCAAGAAATTAGCATTGACATGATCATCTTCCTCAGACCTTCATTCCATTCAGTCAGAATCATCCCTTGCCTTTGATATCAGATGTCTTCAGTCTACTTCAATCTGGAGCAAGTTTTAATTTTTTGCTTGATTCTTACAGCCTTGGCACTTTTGAAGATTACAGACTAGTTTTGTATAATATCCCTTATTTTGAGTTTTGTCTGATATTTATGATTTGATTTAGGTTATACATCTTTGGCAGAAAAGTTACAGGAATGATGCTGTGTTCTTATTGTGTCTTATCATGAGTTAATTTCAATCTGTCATTTTTCTGATGGTGTTAGATCACTGATTAAGTGGTATCTCCCAGTCGTCACTGTAAAGCTACTCTTTTTATGTTTATAAAGTATTTTGTCGGAAGGTAGTTTCAAAGCACTTCCTTGTTTCTTATTAAACATTCAGTTTATTTATATAGACTAAGGAATTCCTAATTTATTCAGTGGCTTAAAGTCTATTATTCCCATTACTTTGATCCCTAGATTTGGCCAGTGGAAGACCATTCTAAGTGGCTTCCCTGTCCTTTTGACAGGTCCCTATCATTATTTGAGCAGTTTCTTACTCTCTGATGCAAGATATACCTGGCTTATTATGCTTTCCCTGCCCTTCCTTGCCCAAGAATCAGCTATTTTTCCAAGGACAAGGAGTCCTGGTTCTCCTTAGTGAGAAAGATAGTTAGAAGTGAAGATCTGTGTCTAGTGAGTAGTTGTTGGTGTGTATGTATAATGCATACATTGACATCTATATTTATTTCTACATCTATTTATATTGAAAGCCATCAGTTCACACTTAAATTTTCATTTCTAATCCTATTAGGGTTGATTTTATTTTATCCTTTTCTATACCTGACTCCTTTTCTCTTCCATGTATTTAGTTCCCTATTCCAGGTCATCTCCCCACTTGAGTACCTTCCTTACTTTGCTTAAGTTCCAACACTCTGGGCCAAGCAGGGATATCCTCCACCTGCTTGGACACAAAACATCCACTCTGGGGCACTGTCAACCAGCTATACCCTTTGGAGAGATGCCGATCTTGTTCACTTCGTAACTTTAGGAATGAATTGTTAGGGAAGATGCTTTTTTCTTTTCATTGGCTTCTCTTTTTGACATTAAGAAAATTCATATTTTGAATAAATATACAGTAAATTAACTTTTTTCATAATTTTGTGAATTTTAACATGTAGAGATGTGTAAATACCTCCAAGATCAGGGAATTGAACAGTTGAATCACACAAAGTCTTTCGTGCTCACTCTTTGTAGTCACACCCAACTTTTAGCCTCAAACTCTGGAAACCAGTAATTTAGTCTCTGTCTCTATAGTTTTGTCCCTTCAAGAATGTCATATAAATGGAATTGTGTAATCTTTTAAAAAAAGTTTTGAGATGTAATTCACATACTATACATTTCACTCATTTAAAGTGTGTAATTCAGTGGTTTTTAGTAGTCACATATATTCAACCATCACCACAGTTAATTTCCGTTTTTATCATCTCAAAAAGAAACCATACCTTTTAGCTATCACCTCCCTCACCCCTGCTCCCTTTCCTGCATCCCCCTTAAGAACCACTGATTTATATCCATCTCATAGATTTCCCTGTTCTGGAAATTTGATAAACATGGAATCAGTAATATGTGGGCTTTTGTTAGTGGCTTTTTTCAGTTAGCATAATGTAGAGGCTCATCTGTGTTCTAGTATGTGTCAGTACTTCATTCTTTTTGTATGGTTGCATAATGTCCCCATGTGTGACTACTGTGTTATTCCATTTGTCAGCTGGTGGACATTTGGGAGGTTTCCATCTTTTGGCTATTATGACTAATGCTGTTATAAACATTCAGGTACCAGTTTATGTGCACATATATTTTCATTTCTTATATAGGAGTGAAATTTCAAGTCACTGGAAATTCTATGTTTAATTGTTTGAGGAACTGCTAGAATTGTTTTCCAAGCAGTATATGAGAGTCCCAATCTCTCCACATCTTTGCCAACACTGTTTATGTGGCCTCATGATTCTAGCCATCCTAGTGGACAGGAAGTGGTATCACATTGTGGTTTTGATTTGCATTTGCCTGATGACTATGCTGACCATCTTTTCTTGTGCTTATTGACCATTTGTACATTTTCCTTGAAGAAATGTTCAGATCCTTTGCCCATTTTTATATAAATTCTGGTCACAAGTCCCTTATCAAATATACGGTTTGCATATATTTTTGTGTAGTTTTATCCATTTCCTTGGTGATGTCTTTTGGAGTATGACTGTTGTTAATTTGGGGTGGAGTCTAATCCTCAGACTTTGAAAATTTTGTTTTATGCTTAGATCTATAACTGGTCCATTTTAAGTTATTTTTTTGTATAGGCTGTAAAATGTTAAGTGAAGGTTCATTTCCTTGTATATGGATGTTCAACTGTTTCAAAATCATTTTTGAAAAATTTCATCCATTAAATTGTTTTGTACTTAGGCAAACCATCAATTGCTATTTGTATGGTTCTGGCTTTGGTCTCTCTATTCCATTGATCTGTGTGCATATCCCTTTGCCAATACCACACTGTCTTGGTAATTAGAGCTTTATGATAAGTCTAAAAATTGGCTAGCACTGATTCAACATAATTTTGGCTATTTTAAGTTTCTTTGCCTTTCGGTGTAAAGATTAAGATCAGCTGATCTGTATCTACAAAAAGTCCTGCTGGGGTTTTCATTAGAATAGCATAAAAGTCTTCCAATCCATGAACATGGCGCCTTTCTCCATTTAGGACCTTTTTGGTTCCAGTCACCAGTATTTTGTGGTTTTCAGCTTATAGAACCTTTATGTCTTTTGTTAGATTTATTCCTAAATGTTCATTTCCTGGAGCTGCTCTAAATTCTATTTTTTTCTAATTTCAGTGACCAAATTGCACATTGCCAGTGCATAAATATGTCTTGATTTTTGTTTGTTGACCTTATATCCTGTGACCTTGCTAAACTTACTAATTCTAGTTTTTGTTGACTTCTTGGGAATTTTCTTCATAAACTACAAATAAGTTTTATCTGTTCCTAGTCTGTTAAGTCTTCTATTTCTTTTCTTGCCTCATTGTACTTGGTAGAAGTCATGAAAGTGGCTGGCTGTGTCTTCTGGATGTTAGTTTTGAAAGCATATAAGTATTTGTTTGCTTTCATCATTTAAGTATTGTTTGCTGTAGATTTTTATAGATCTTTATAATGTAAACTTTCATCATTTAAGTATTATGTTGCTGTAGATTTTTATCAGGTTGAGGAAGTTCCCATCTATTAATTCCTAGTTAGCTGAGTTTTTCTTAGGTTGATTTGAACTTTTGCAAATGCTTTTTCTGTCAATTAATTTGATGTTTTTTCTTTAGACTGTTAATATGGTGTCTTATACTAAATATATTGATTGACTTTTGAACTAGCTTGTATCTCCTTCTCCTATCCCAAATTTGGTCATGATATATTTGTGTCTGTTCATATGGGATATTGGTCAATAGGTTTGTTCTTTCCTTTCGTTCTTGGTCTTATCTTTATCTTGGTTGGGTATCAAGGTAATGCTGGCATTATGAAATGAATTGGGAAGTGACTCTTCTACTCAGAGATCTGTAGAATTTAAGACAAATTCTAAGTTTTAATGTTTTATGGGTTTTGTCTGTAAGATTATTTAAACAGTGGATTCAATTTAAAAAAAAGTAACTAGTAACTATAATAAACAATTCTGTATTTTGTATTGGAAAAAAAAATAAAAAAAGTAACTAAAGAACTTACTCAGGTTATTTATTTTAGTTAAGTTTTGGTAATTCATGTCTTTCAAGGAATTGATTCATTTCATCCAACTACATGCAGAGTTGTTTGTGGTATTTGCTTAGTATCCTTAGGGTATCTGTAGTGGTTATCTCTTTCATTACTAAGATTGGTTATTTCTACCTTTTTTGTCAGTCTTATTCTTCTCAAAGAACTAGTTTTTGGTTTTGTTGATTTTTCCCTATTTTCCATTTTATTATATTTTACTCCTTTTTTATGACTTCCTTCTGCTTGAGTTTATTTTGCCCTTTTTCTAGTTTAAAGTGGAAGCTTTTTGATTTGAGAGCTTTTTTTCTTAGAAGCAGTTGATACTGTGAATTACTCTCAAGCACTGGTTTAACTGAATTCTATACATTCTGATATTTTTATTTTCATTCAGTTCAAAATATTTTATTTCCCTTGAGACTTCCCCTTAGAACCAGGAATTATATTTAGAAGTCTGCTTAATTTCCAAGTGTTTGGAGGTTTTCCTGTTACCTCTTAGTTGATAATTGATTTCTAATTTATGGTCAGAGAACATACTTTGTGATTTCTGTTAAGTTTTTTTTTTAATCCAGGGTGTTTCATCTTGATGAATGTTCCATGTGCACTTGAAAAGACCACTTATTCTGCTATTTTAGGTTGAAGTTTTTTTTGTTTTTTTTTTTTGTCAAACAGATCTAGTTGGTCGGTATTACTTCTCCTATGTTTGATTTTCTGTAATTCTGTAGATTTCTGAGGAATGCTGAAGTCTGCAACTATAATCAAAGCTTTGTACATTTCTCCTTTCAAGGCTGTCAGTTTTTGCTTCTTGTATTTTAAGCCCTGATACTAGGTGCATATACATATTTAGGAATGCCATGTCTGCTTGGTGAATTGATTCTTTTATCATTATTTAATATCCCTCATTATTCCTGGTCATTTTGATTGCTCATAAATCTACTTTGTTGAATATAAAAAGTGGCTTATCTTTTAAGTCCTATTTGACTTATGTTTCTGGTTTATAAAAATTCAGGTTTCCTACTGAGCAACACATTTTATAAAAATTACCCTATTAGTATAAAATAGGAAAAATAAATTGAGTGTTAGTCTTTTATTGTCATGGTGGTAGCGCTGAAGTTAATGTGACCAGAATATAGTCTTGAGTAGAAGTTACACAATTTCACGAGTCCCTTTAATAATCTATTTGGGGAGGTAATATATAGAGTGGTTAGGAGCACAGCCTTTTGGTCAGAACTTCTGGGTTTGCATTCCACTTTCATTTACTTTGTATGTGACCTTGGGCTTATCACTTACCTTCTCTGTAGCCCTGATTCATTTGCAAATAGGGATAACCTCATTTAATTTGGAGCATTACATGAGATGATTCATATAAAACATCTGATAGTAGTATTTGACAGTAAAAACTATCACTGCTAATCACAAATGTTTGTTTTTAGATAGTGTGTTGCATATTTGGAAATACATAAGGTTCAGGTACTCTTAAAAAATAGCACTATGTGAAAAGATGGGTTATTAAATATATATCTTAGCCAAGTGCCAAAGGAACCTTTTTTATAAAAGTTTTTTTTCATCAGTAATTTCTTGCAGTATCCATATTGTCTTGTTAGTGTAGTAACAGTTCAAAATCATGTATTTTCAGTTCCATTAGTAATTACCAATTAATCTAAATAAACAGGCTAACACATACCTGTCATTGTCAATTGCCCTGTTGGAATGCTCTTTAATTAGGAAAGAGGGTCTGCACAGTACTTCAGTTGAGCTGAATGTAAGGGTAAATTTGCGTTAAGGATATCTATAGTAGCGATAAATCTAAACAAGTGACTATTAGTGCATAAACATCAACTTTTAAATGCACATTAAGCATTTGTCATCTTGTGTCTATTTTAAAAAGAACATTAGAAAGAGCGTCAATTAGATAAAGCCATACTATTGAGAGATTTTATTCCTGCTACCTTGCATTTTACTTTACTGCTAAATTTCAATATATTGGAGATAGCTTTTTGTTCCTGCTAACACAATGCCAAAACAGTTAAATCAGAATCAGAAGAGAAACAAATAGAAAACTACCCAGCAAACGTATGCATTTCAATAACTTTATTGAAAGGTATATCCGTTAGTATTACTTAATGGTAGTTGGTTAGGTTACCTCTGCCAACTCGAACACTGATGTATTAAAAATGTTGAAATATATCAGGCTTTTGGGAAAACCAAAAAGTTATCCATAAAACACAGTTTACAAAAGTGTAAGATATACTGTGGTTCTTTGGTTTATTATCCAGTTATCTATAACATGATGTCAAGATCGGTTACTGCCATCATGGATGGACTTGAACCGTTTACAACACTTTTTTAAAGCTGTAGATCTCCTTACACTGACCAACTTAGTAGAGAATCCTGAACACTACCTTTGCAACCTCATAATTATGAAGATACGTACTTGATTTTCTTTTTGGGACAGTAGGGGCAATTGAAGTATATTCACTTCCTTTTAAACAAAATTCAAATTTAGAAACAATGGCAGTCACAAACAGTCCTTAGTATAAAAACTTCTGGAGTGCTAAGTTTTTGGAGTGATGTTAATTTGATTTACTAATACAAAAACAAATTTAGATTGAGGCAGATTTTATATAAAAATGTCATGGATACAAACATCACTTGTTTTCTAGAAAAAAACATTAAAGATAATATGTCAAGATTACTAGGTCTGCAGTTTTTTGCTTTATATAAAATGCTCTCAAATTTAAATGTAATTACTATGTAACAATGAAGTCCACATTTCTGGAGTCAATTACTTGCTTTATGGGTGACAACAAACCACTTTTACTGCCTAAAATAGTAACACTTGTTATACCTTAAAAATGCATTTCGGAAATGCTGGTTTTGATATAAGCCTCATAAATTTAAATTTAAATTAAGTAGGTCACTATTTTTAATATTATCTAAATGCAATATATTGACCCAATATAGAAAGTTGGGTCAATATTAGAAATGAAGATTCACAGTTTATCTTGACAGGCTTGTCATTAGCATCTCACACTTATGCTCTTATCCTTGATTTTATGCTTCACAGATGAATTCAAATTTTAGTGTAATTCCACTTCAGAATAATATGCAGTTTTCCCAAACCTGAGCGCATCAATGCTACTCTAGTTGTGATGTTTTGAGGTCTCACAGCTTAAATCCATTATATTATTATGGAATCCATAGCTCAGGATTGTGGAGAAGGGCTTCTGAGGAGTTTTCCATTGCCATAATAATCCTATTTAAACAAAAAATCAAGTTATCAGAAGTCTGCCAATCAATATTACAATTAAAAATAAACTTCATATCTAAGATTCACAATCATGTCATATCTACATATGTTAACATTGAGTTTTGAGTTGGGAAAAAACCACCACTGTGAGTTAAATTCAGGTGGCAAAAATGTATCTATCAGTGGTGTTTCGATTTTTTCTGCATACATCTATGTACTTTCTAGTGACTCAACTACTATTTAAATGATGTACAACTATAGCGTTCAGACACCCTGACAGTTCACAGACACATCACTGTGGGCACCCATAACTTATTTTAAGTTTATACGTTAAAATCCCAGTTTATACTGATTTTAAAGGTCTTAAGTGAGTAGTCTCAAATTAGTTCATAAATGGTTTAAACTTTTGGTCGTCTTACTTAGGCTTGTGTAACTTTAAACGAGCCAGAACTTGAGTCTATATACAGCAAAATAATGTGCAATTTAAAAAATACTGTTTCTATTTTAGTGCTACTTTTAAGATTCAGATTATTAAAGAGGATGCTGTTTTCTAAGCTGGTAATTTAATGAAATGGCTAACGTACATATCAAAGGTTGGCTAATTCTTTACTCTCAGGGTGTTATACCTTGAATGGAGTAGATGCCCTCAAATATTAGCTGATTATCAGTGAAGTCATTCCCCTTGGCCATCCCAACTCCATTTTGTTTATTTGGAAAATAATTCAGGTTTTAGTTACTGAATTGTAGCAGAAAATTATAGCATTAGAAAATTTTCTCTATATGGAGAATAACTATAAACTAAACTTACCAGTTAAGGGACCATTTCAGGAATTGTTGGAAGGTGGGTTATTTTGTAGTAACTATGCTTCAGTTGCCGTGCAGTACGCCCAGAAACAATCCATTTCAACTTCTGAACGTTTGGTTTGGAACACTTGTTTGATGAATATTCAGTTAAACACTTGGATACGAGTTCTTGCCAGAAGGTCAAATCTCTGCCATTTATCTGTACATAAATTTTAAAAAATTATTAATGAGAACAAAAGTTCCACAATATTTAACTACTGCAATAATTGCAGTCTTATATGTGTCTTTCATTGTCAAATGAACCTGAGGATAAGCTACTTAAGTTTCAAATAAACACATCTCATTTTACTTCAGGATATATTAAAGTGGTATAGTTTCTTTTACAGTTGTTAACATGATTTGGGCTATGACCTTGACATACCTTGGAATGTGTCTGAAGACATTCTACTCCTTCTGTTAATTCTACATACTTCTGTGCTTGGATCTCCAGTGCAATGATAGACAATGCCAACACAGAAGGCTAAAACAGATAAACTTTAAAGTAAATGTGGAATATAAAAAGATATTCAAATAGGTTTACTCTTTATAAAAGACTTACCTTTGCTTTAGAAAATATGATCCTGCAGTGGCATGCCTTAAGTTGAGCTTCTAGTCTTTCAAAATTAAGGCTATTCCTCCTTTGGAAAGAAAATGAGATTACTTTTATGTAGATAATTTATAATAATCAAGAGAAATTTTTTAGAAAAACAAGTCAGTTTTAAAGTGAAGGTTTATGCACTCTTACAGAAAATAAATTATTTGAAGAAAAGAATTCCCCTTCCTTCAGAGACATTAACTTAAAAGATACCACAAATAGATTTTTAATGATTTGGCCAAAAAAATCAAGTGTCATGTCTCAACTGTCAAGGTTTTTAAATAAACGTATTTCTGCATCTACTAAAAGTCCCTTTTTTCCACAAATTTATGTTAGATGCTTACTTACAAAATCCATAAACTAGTCTAATAAATGGAAAATGTAGTAAAAAAAAAAGTTGAAATGTCCTTTAAACTCAAGAATTAGCATTCACGGACTTTCAACCATTGCCAGTTTAAAGTCTCACTTCTGCTGGACAGTAAAATGAAATTCAAGGAGCTGCAGCTGTCATTTTACTTATTTTGACTAGATTTTTTTCCAGGACATTGATTTTACACAAATCCACATAATACTGATTTCCAAACCTCTTTTGAAACAAAGATCACATACCTTTCAAATGGCAAGTTCTCTTGAATGAGTGAGTAATAGAGTTGCAGAAATTGAAAGGCAGTAGTAGCTTTAACTTTCCAACACACCTTCTCCAATACAATTTTTTCCATTCTCATCAGGTCTGAAACTGTGAACCTATACTGGCTTATTCGGATCAAGTCAGTTGCCAATGGGACATTCCTTTCCTCTTCTATTGATTTTACAGCTAAATAGAAGCAGCTCAGACCGACACACCCAAGGTGTTTGGGCTGTACCTAAAAAGACAGTAAGCCCATGTCTTTAACCTATTTCAAATAAAAAAAACCAATAATGTAGAACTCAGGTGCATCATTACAAAACTTATCTTTCAGGTATATTGCTCTACTGTAAAGGACTTAACAAGATCCATTCATACCATATCTGTAGCCTATCAACCTTATGCACCCCACCTGGAACCAATTTTGGAATAACTGCACTGTTTCAGTACAGTGTTCAGCTTCAGCACATAAACTACTTATTTTTTTAAAAATCACTAGTGAAAGTACTGGTTCTAGTCCACTGTGTTGGACTAAGAAAGTTAACTGGTCAAAGACTCTGAAGACTGACACACTTAACAGGGTATGCACAAAATTTCTTTCCAGAATGTTGTGTTTTTCTAGGCTGTTTTTTTTGTAGTAATACATGTAAAAGAGTTAAAAAATACTATAGTACCGCTGTTTACTATAAAGCTTTATCTTTTACCAATCTCTTTTTTAATTCATTTTTTGAATCTTTCCAATGTGAAACAGTCAAAATTTTATTTATTCTAAATTTCAGCTCAAATGAAATTTTAAGAAGTCTTTACCAATGTCTGTGTTCTCTTCTTGGAACCCCTTTATCAATATATGCCTTTAAAGCTACAATGTAATTACATCTTATTATTCCTATTATTATGATAATCAGTGCAAACATTATTCTAACATAAGATTGTAATATACTTGAGTGACAGATGTCTATTATTCATCTGTGCAACATCTGTAGATTCAAAGGTAGTGCCTGTATATAATGCCTAAACAGTTGTTTCACTAGTCTTTTGAACTAGTTTCTTGAACCATCCAATTTAACAAAATAGTGAGTTCCTTCTGTATGATGTACTGTGTTAGATACTGAGGCTAAAGGATGAGTTTCATTCTAATTGCCACATTATCCACCAATGACCACAGGGACACTGAGAAGGCAGAAGTATTTTTAAGTACACCAATTGTATATGAAAGCTATACCAATGTCCTGCTTATCCAATATAAGAAAATAATTATATAAATGACCCTCCTTAATAAGAAGATACTATCTTCTCTATGCAAACTGATGTTGGAAATGCCAAACAGAAGTCTTGAGTAAGCCTAAGGCTCCAACAATTAGAACTTTGTATATAAGTAGGGATTAAGAAATATACTCTATTGACCAGATGGTTGATGGTATTAAAAAAAAAAAAAAGAAGAAAATCTAATTATTTTAGCATTCTGCCTCTAACAGTTCCTTAAATTTCAAAACAATGAATAAAAAGAAATGAAAATACCCAATATATCAAGAATGATTTTTAACAACAACCGCTAACACTCCTACTGGAAGACTGCAATTATTTGATATTAGACTGTTTTTTGATGTCCGAGGTTAAGTCTCATATATGATGCATCACTCTTGATTTTAAGGAAGAGTACCCACGAATGCTGTACACAGAATTACCACAATGTTTTGGTTACTTGCTTAAAGCTCAGGTTTATGAATAGCAACCCAAAGCTAGCAATTCCATCTCAAAAACACATTGAGCAAAACTAAGAAATACTCAGGGTAATGTAGCTTTAAACATACCTTCATTTTGGACAGGAATCTGTCCAGTAAATTCACAGCTAGAGAGAACGTTTCCGTGTCAAAGCCAAAAAACTGAGTTAGACTAAGAAGATCTTTTACTTCAAAGTCCCTTAGCCTTGCCGTCATTCTGAGGCCATTATCATGTGCTGATTCAATTAGTCTCAAGCCGCAGACCTTTGGCTGACATCTCAACTCCTGTTCCAAAAGGGCATTCAGCTGGTGTAGCAGTTTCTGGGAGTCAGTTGTTAGTACCTCTATCATCTATATATAGAACAAAGACCAGAAAGGAGTGTAAGAATAACCCTTCTTGCTTTGTATTGTGCCAAGTTCTTATAACCCGTCTTGCCTCCCCCAATGCTGCTAGTGAATCAAAGTCACTGCAAAGTGCTGTTATCTGCACATAACCCCCTTGTCGTCCACCAGTTAGTCATATCCTAAATTGTGAGTTCTTGGAGGTCAGGAGCCATACCCTAAAAAAACAAAAACAAAAAACGCCTATCTTCAAGAGATAATTTAAGTCATTCATTGTCAAGAGATAACTATGAATAGAGACACCCTAAGACAGGATACCAAAACTTTGAAATTAGACGGTAGTATGTACTCTGCCATATAGTAACAATGTGACCTGTTCAAGTTAGCTAATTTTTCTTAGTCCTTAGTTCCTCATTTGTAAAGTGGGTGTGAGGTTATTAACTACTTAATATAATCGTGAGAAACAGAGATCACCTAGGTATAGAGCTTAGCACTTAAAATAGGAGCCTAATGAACACTGGATAACAATAGTGAACTTACTTCCACGTCTGTAAAATAAGGTAACAATGTCTCTTTGAATGGCTGTTAAGATTAAACAAGATCCACGTAATATTTAACACTGCTTGGCACACAGCTCTGAGTTGTTAATTTTTATTTGTGTTGGTAAAGGAAGTTTAAAGGGTGCAACGGGAGCACGTAGTAAAGGCGCGAGGCTAATTTAACTGCAAAACGAACCTTGGAGTTCCGTTAATTTAAGATGGGTACGACACAACCATGCCCTGGGCACAAGCTAAGCCGCGGATATACGGGCGGTCACTCCCCACACCAACTGGAAACAGGAAGGCAGGGGATCTTCAGAGCTGGGCAACGTAAAGGGTGGGCAGACGGAGAACCACTAACTTTAAGGGTTCACTTCCGTCGCCTCTCGGCCGGCGGCTGGAGGGGGCTGACACCAACACCTCCCAAGCCGGACCTGGCCCCGCCCCCGGCGCAGACTAGCCCGGACTTGTTGCTTACGGCAGCGGGAGAGTTAACCGAGGAACGGGGTGGGGATGGGCCCAACCCACCTCTCACCCCAGCCCCGGTCCTGGTTCCTACACGCACCCCGAAGTCAACCCCGCAGTCCCGGCTCACCTTGCTTGCGACTGCGGCTCCTCAGCGATAAGCACCCTCCCCGGGCCTGCTCTCACCTCACCCCACGATACTAGATCCGAGAGGCCTACAAGACTAGGGGACTCGCGGGGAAGAGGGGAGAGGCCCGGGGAGGGAGAGCCGTCCTGGATGGAGGTCTCCGCAGCGCCGATCGTACACACCGCCCACCTCGGGGTCAGGTCGGAGCCGAAGGGGCCGCTCTTGGGCCTCGGGAGAGATATATTGGAGGGCGGGACTTTCCCGCGGATGGGAAGGAGGGGGCATTTTCGCTGCTGATTGGTGTAGTTCTATTGATGGATGGCTCTCGCGGTCCAAAGAGGGCTGCTTTGTAGAGGGAAGAAGTTCGGCCAATCAGCACACAGTTTCCCTCGGAGTCAACTTCCCCACCCCCCCAGACCACGCCCCACACTTATAAGCGTCTCTCATTGGAGGATTTTCCGTAGCGTATTCAATGAAGAGGAGGGAGATGTAAATATTGCTCGCGCCACCCCTGGATGGGTAAGGTCTTTGGGGAAGCTGGATTGGCCAGGCGGTCATTCCAGTACTGGGAGTTTTTGTCTGGTTCAGTTTGTAGAGTGGTTCGGCCCCCCTCTTTCTAAAAATACAGTGTCTAGTTACAAAAAAAAGATAAAGCCTTGATTTTTCATTTTCATTACAAACGGAGATTGACGGATTTGGTATGATGTGGTTTATTAAAATTCCAAAGGTTTTTACTTGTGAGTTTTGGAAATCAGTTGATCCTTACCTTATTTGGCTTTTTGTATACAAGCTTATCAAAGAATAATTTCTTGGTCATTTGCCTAATTTCTGAATTTTGTTTTTGAGCAAATTGAAAGAAAAGTTGGTAGCATTTCAATGGCTTTGAAAGAAAGGTGTATGGTTGAATCTTAAAGGAATACGTGGGCAAAATAATTGTAGTGACTATGAATTTTAGTCCAGATTTGTGTGTGAAGCAATATTATGCTTTTTACTTACTGTAAATAAATGAATTTAATTTCTGGTTGTGAGCTCCTATGCCAGATTGGTGAGAAAATAATTAGCCTGAGTCCTTCTTGAACTCTCTCTCATTCCCTCCTTCCCTCCCTCTCCTAGATTGTCACAAATGAGAAGGGTGTACATTGAAAGGGTCTGAGGACTAGTGAGCAAGGAATCAGTTGGATTGTGCTTGCATAATTCTGTTCTCATGGCCTCTTCTAAGTTAGTGACTATCTGAACTTTGAAAAAGTGAAAATCTGAAAAATTTGCTGGCATCTCTGCAGTTTTCACGGCCATGTGCTTTCCTTGAGGCAATGCCACAGAACCAAGCCCTGAAATGGAGACAGAGTTGTGGGGAGCAAGTTAATACCTCAAATCAATACGTCAGCCACATAATCAGGTCAGTTTGACAAACTGTGGCCTTTGGCATGGCCCTTGGTCCTCACTGAAAACAAACTTAAATAATAATATAAATGGACAATTTAAAAAGTATTTTTAACAATAATGTATGAGTTTTCAAGTGTGCATTTTTCTCCTTTTGGCTTTTACTAACAAATTAAGGAATATACACATGCACTCTTTCACGAAAATCTATTGGACACATACTATTTGCTAGTGGAGAACAAATATAGTGGTCCTTGTGGATCACATAGTCTTGTGGACAGAAAACAGAGACTTTGGAAATAAAACTTACTTTCAAATCACAGGCTACTATTGACTTTTAGTGAGCTATTAAATCACATTGAATTTCCATTTTCTTTTCTTAAAAATAGGAAGTAAAAGTACTTTATTCATATGGTTATTGAGAGGATTAGATAATGCAGATTACACAAAGAGTTAGGCACTGTGCCCAGAACACAGTCAATATTTGATAAATGGTATCCTTTATTATTAAATCACTAACATTTCTTTTGAAATGTCTTGTATAAACTATACATTTGATTGAGTGTTTTCTCTATTGTCAGATTTAGTCTTCTATTCTCAGCCTAGACTCAGAGTAATATTTAACACTAAAAAAAGTATCCAAATGGCACATATTAATTTCTGCACCTCATTTATACTTGAAATTTTCACACAAGACTTTAGGTAATATATCATTGTTTATGTGATAAAAATGTTTTCTCTCACATTAGGATTTTGTTACTATTAGAATTACTTTCTGTTAGAATCTGAAATTCTCTGAAAAAAAAGATTGTTTCAGTTGCACTGAAGAAACATTGATTAAATATAAATCAGGTCAAATAGATATTTTTTTTATTACTGAAGTATAGTTGACATACAATGTTATATTAGTTTCAGGTGTACAATATAGTGATTTGAGATTTATATATATTATGAAATGCTCACTGTAATTAGTTAGCTTCTGTTACCTTACAAAATTATTAGGATGTAACTATTCTCTATGTTGTATGTTACATCCCTATGACTTACTATTTTATAACTGGAATTTTGTACTTCATGATTCCCTTCACCTATTTTTCCCATCTCTTCACCTTCCTACCCTCTGGCAACTATCAGTTTGTTCTCTGTTTATGAGTCTATATACGAACACTCACTCAAGTTGCTTCCACATCTAGGCTATTGTAAGTAGTACCGCAGTGAACATAGAGGTGCATATGTCTTTTTGAATTAGTGTTTTTGCTTTCTTCAGATAAATACCCAGAAGTGAAAATTGATAGTTCATATAGTAGTTCTATTTTTAGTGTTTTGAGGAACCCCATGCTGTTTTCCATAGTGGCTGCATCAGTTTACATTCCCACCAACAGTATAGGAGGGTTCCCTTTCCTCCACGTTCTCACCAACACTTGTTATTTCTTGTCGTTTTGATGATAGCCATTCTGACAGGTGGAATGTGATACCTCATTGTGGTTTTGATTTGCATTTTCCTAATGGTTAATGATGTTGAACATCTTTTCATGTGTCTGTTGGACATTTGTATGTCTTCTTTGGGAAAGTGTCTATAAAGGTCCTTCACCCATTTTTTAATCAGATTTTTTTTTTGGTGTTGAGTTATTTGAGTTCTTTATATATTTTGGATATTAACTCTTGTTGGGTATATCATTTGCAAATATCTTCTCCCATTCAGTAGGTTGCCTTTTTCATGTTTTGTTGGTTTCCTTTGGGTGCAGAAGCTTCTGTTTTTGATGTAGTCTCATTTGTTTGTTTTGATTTTGTTATCCTTGCCTGAGGAGACAGATCCAAAAAAATATTGCTAAGACTGATGTCCAAGAGTTTACCACCTAGATTTTCTTGTAGTAGTTTTATAATTTCAGGTCTTACATTTAGGTCTTTAATCCATTTTAAATTTATTTTTATGTGTGGTGTGAGAAAGTGGTCCAGTTTCCTTCTTTTGCATGTGGCTGTCCAGTTTTCCCAACACCATTCATTGAAGGGACTCTTTTCTGCATTGTATATTCTTGCCTCCTTTGTTGGAGATTAATTGACCATATATACATGTGGGCTTATTCTGGGCTCTCTATTCTGTTCTCAAATGGATCTAATTTACCTTTTCTCCTTCCCTTTACCCCCACTGTTTTTTTTTTGCCATAGTATTAGGATACAGGCTCCGATTTAAATAATTTACAAGAACTAATTAGCAAAATGTGCAAATGTAAGACTCAATTATGTACTCTTGAAAAAGAAAGAAAATGAACCTTTCATTAACTGTGCTTTTATTTTTAAAAACATGTAGATTTAGTGATGAATTTCTCTTAGATTCCTTAGATGACTGACTTCTAGGGTTTTTCTAGGCTTAATGTATATTCAGCTGCTATCTTGATACTTTCTTCCTAAGGTGGGGCAAGAATCCCAGACAGTAACAGGAAGATTTAATCATATTCTCTGCACAGTAGGCTACAGAAGTGCAATTGAAAAACAAAAGTTATAACAGGTATAACAGTAGGGTGTGTGTGGGGGGGGGGTGTCAGATGCTGCTGACTCACAGGGAAATTCCCAATTGGTTCTGTTTCTGGTTTGGAGGAGGCTTTGTACCTGACCCTGTGTTCAGGCTTCCTGACAAATGTCCATGCCTTTTGGATGTAGGCTTGTCCAACTTTGAGAGCCAAGGAAGTGAGGATCAGGAGTTTCTCTGTGGAATCTCTTCCCCTCTACTTCCGGATCCTTGCTGGAGCTTCTTATCACAGCCCTCTCCACCTCTCCAACTATCCTCTAGTGCATCTGCTTTGTCTTACTCATTTGAAGGGAACTTGCTTGGCACTGGCTTCTTTGAGTCTTTACTAGCCCTTGGGATACTGGAGAAATTCTTTATAGTCTGAGTGCTGGTAGGGAGGCAGGGAGAAGGGTACTAGATTAGTAATGCCAGAATACAGACATTTTGGCTACTTCAGATACATTAACCCCTTTCAGTTAATTAAGGTTTTATTATATTACACAAAAAATTAGATTTATTTGTCAAACAACCACTGCTCTATGAAGGCACTGGAAGACATTGGGGGACATAGACATCTCCCACTTCGTAGCATTTAGTCCTAATGGCCTTACAATCTGTTGAGTTTGGGACTCAAAGCCAAGTCCAGCCAATAATAAAAAGGATTTGTACTTGTTATATATTCTCTATGTGCCAGGCCATGTGCTGAACTTAAGTGCATGATCTTATTTAGTCCTCTAACAACTCTGATACTATTATCTTAAAAAATGAGGGATATTTTGTGTACCTCTTGTTTAGTAACTACTATATACTATTATTAAATATACTTTACGTACAACTTGAATTTGGATTTTATTGCATTAAAAAAAGTTCTTATTTTGGAACCTTTCAAACTCATTACCCAGTTTCACAAATTACCAACATTTTGCCAATGTTGCCTGTTTACTTTCTTTTTGTCTGTCTATTCAACACATTTTTGTTGAGGACTTCCTAGGTGCTAAACCATTGTGTTAGAATGGCTACAGCTTTAAAAAGTCACAGCTTTTGGGCCACAGGTTGTGTTGGCTGTTGTGTTCTGGGAAGGTCAAGGGATGACGGAAGGATCAGCTGGGTCATTGTTCTCCAGGTGGATCTCTGATCTGAAGCCAGCACAGAAGGTGTCTCTGCAGTCTGCTGCTTTGGTAGGACAAGATGGCAATGAGGAGGGATAACAGTTCCCTTTCTTATTTAGGTTTCTGTCTAAGATGCTCCCCCACAAGTGTTTGTATATGCCCACATACACACAAACTTTAAACAAAAGGTTTTGATAGAGTTGAGATTTGGAAAATGATGTATCGCACCTTGTAATCTAGCTTTTTGGTCCCTCTGCAATGTATTAGAATAAGGGACCTCATAGGTCAGGACTTTTGTTCTCTAGATTGGCCTTAGGCTGGTGGTGGCCTTACTTGCTTCAGGTCATCACTTCCCTCATTTCTTTAGCCTTTTAACTTTGTAACTCCTGACCTGAGTTTTGAAAGGTTTCATTAAATGAAGAGGCTGATGCAAAAGGCATTCTGGACTAATTCAACAGTATTTGCAAAGGCACAGAGGAAAGACAAAGTTGATTTCTACAAATGAAATATAGATTGCACTGGCTAAAGTATGGAGAGTGTAGGGGGGCGGTGTCTGGCAATGAGATGGGGAGAGAAGCAGTTGTTCACCTTGAAGGGCCATGTTTACCATTCATGGAATTTTACACTTTATTCTTCAGGCTTTGGGGAACCAACCACAGCATTTAAAGAGAATGCTGCAATTGGATCTGTGATTTAGTGTAACTATTTGGCATTAGTGTGAAGATTAGAAAGAGGGGTGAAGATTGGAGTCAGGAAACAGTTAAGAGGCCATTGCCTTAACCTAGGAAAAATGAGACAGGATTGTATTGTGGGAGTAACAGTAGGGATGGAAAGAAGAAGATGGATTCAAGGGACCTTAAGAGATAGAGCTGATGGAGTGTGATGTTTGATTAGATTTGATTGATTAGGGGTTCAAGGAGAGGGATCAGGAATAATGTTCCAATTTCTGGTTTAAGCAAAAGGTTGAATGGAGATTCTACTTATGCCTTAAGATCAGGGAGGAGAGGAAAAATACCAGGCTTATGGGGGGTACTTCTGAGCTAGGAATTTCCAGATGGAGATGTCCAAAGGCACCTAGAGAAACATTTGTTGCTGCAGATAGCTTGGGAACTTATCAGAACATAGGGGGTGATTTAAATCATGGAAGTAGATCAGTTATTGACAAGACAGGAGAGAACATGTTATAGGCATCAAAAGAAAGTGTTTCAGAGAGTGAGCACCAGTATCCGATACTGCAAAGAGGATAAAATGAAGTATGAACAAAAAAGAGAGAAAATGAAATCAGTGAATATATAAACCACTCCTGTAAGGAGCTTGACTGTGAGGGGTAGAGGCAATGGCCAGAGGGTGGACATGATGAGAGAGATATTTTGCTTTTCAGTGATGAGCTAGACTTGTGCATGTTTAAATAATGACAGGAAAGAGTCAGCAGAGAAAAGAAGCATCTGACTACTGGAACGATCTAAGGCCTCATATGACACTAGTCAATTTACAGTCGGTCAGCTGTATTGTTATAGAAGCTTCTAGTCAAATACAGATTACCGTGGAAGTAAACAACGCAAAGAAGCAGGAAGTCTATGAAGTTTGTATGCTGAAAATTCTCTAAATGGATGTAAAGAAGTATCACTAAATGCTTTGTAATTGTTTTTTTATTATAGCTTTTTTATATTCATAATCCAGTTTCAAATTATTAAAAGGACTCTTGTTGATTTAAAATATTCTGGTTGTCAAGTATAGGAGCTTTATATCAGTGCTGAGGTAAGAGTAATAAATAGACATGCATTTTATATACCCATGTGTAGTTGAAATATTGTGGAACAAGGCATCAATTTGCCCAAGCCTTCTTAAACTATCTAGCTTTTATTGGAAGTCACCTATGCATAGATTTAGCTCAAATAGAATAAAACTTTAGGCACATTATGGAAGTTTCTGTTTGTGTGAGCATGAAAATAAATAATACTGCCAAATAACATTGATACAAATTTTTCTGTAAGACATTTCCTATCAATCCTTGCCTTGTAGAAGAACTCCTACTACCACAAAGCAGTGGTTTGGTTAAGATATTAAGGTGTAGACTATAGTCTGGGTCTCAGTTCCGCAATTAGTCACTGGCAGTATTGACACATTTTAATTGGGAAACCAGAACAATACTACCTCAAAGGTTGTTGTGGAGATTAATTGAACCAATAAAGAGCACATGTGAGGGCTCAATAAATGTTAGCTATTATTATCTGTAGAAATAAGTAACCTTCTGAGAGATTAAATACATTACAACCCATGGTGCTGCTGACATCAATGACTAAATATATTTACACTGAACAATGTTATCAAGGTCATTGCCCTTCATTACTTAAAATAATAAGTTGGTTTTCCAGTTGTTTTAACTTTCAAGTGGAAATGTGTCTCCTAATATGCCAGATATAAGACCTCATAAATTGGGAGGAGTTGGATAATACAATTCAACTAATAAACAAACTAATATTTAGGTTTTTCTTTAGTCTTTCTTCTGTTAAGTATTTTAACTTAAGTGGACTCTTCCTTATATATGAAAGAGTATGATGATTCCCATCAAAAGGTAATAGTATCTTCTATTTTTAGTTGGCTTTACAGTTTACAAAGGAATTTCACACTTATTTTCTCATCCAAATTTCCTAGAGTCCATGCCAGATTTTCAGGGCAGAGGTTGTGTGTTAGTTTTAGATGGTCATTTCACTCAGTCTGTTACAGACTGAGTGGCATAACCAATAAAAATTTACTTTCTCACAATTTTGGAGGCTGAAGTCCAGGATCAAGGTGTCGGCAGGTTTGGATCCTCCTAAGGCCTCTCTTTAGCTTGCAGAGGGCCCACCTTCTTGCTGTGTGCTTAGATGGAATTTTCTCTGTGCTCATATTGTTCTGGTGTCTTTTCCTCTTTTTATAAGGGCAATGGTCTTTTAGTTTAGGGCTATACCCTTGCGGCCTCATTAATGATCTCCTTAAAATGTTCTATTTCTAAATGTAGTCACATTGGGGTTAAGGCTTCAACACATGAATTTTGGGGAACACAATTCAGTCCATAACTGATGGTGATCCATACTTTCTCGGAGAGGACTGTAAGGCCAGAGAGGTTAAGTGATTTATTTGAGGTCACTTGGCTTGTGGCTGACAAGTTAGGATTGAAGTTCAGCCTTTTCATTTTTCATTTTATCCCTGTTGCACATCTCACATTCCCTTCTATGATTACTTCTCCAGACATGCTTTCTTGATAGCACATGTTTATGAACTGATTTTCAGTTCCTGGATAGAAGAATGCTGTTTTACCCACATCTGGAATCTCAGCTCGGAATTTCATTGCTTAGTTGTATTTTGCTCTGTTGAACTAAACTCACTGTCTTAGACTTAACTACTGTTAATTTTTAGATGGTCATTTCACAATAGCTTTTAGGCTAGCTTGAGAAATTAAGGGCCAGCTTATTCCAATACTCCCTAGCACACAAACCCCTTGACAGTAAGCACTTATTAAAGGGAAAGAGCCTATTATGAAATTTCTACTGTGTGATATGATGTTAAGAACCCCTCTAGAGCCATGAATTGATCACTGCTGTGGTTCCAGATTTTCTTTTCTTTCTATTTTTTTTGATGGGGAATTAAAGGGATATCTTGTGAGTGTCAAATCAATGAAACATCCACTGTGGAACACAGTCTCAGTTCTTCTGTCCTTCCCCACCCCACTATTTAACAGGAGTAGTCTGCTTTGATTCATTTCTCTCCCACAAGGCTCAAAAAATATGTATCATCTTGAGTAACAGAATTTGGTAATATTTTAGGACTCAAAACATCTTTCTAATCAGGTACATTATTGTACTTACATAATTACTGTGGATGTATAGTATATTTAAAAAAAGATATTTAGTGCTTGCTTTAGCTGCACATACACTAAAATTGGAACAATAAAGAGAAGTAGCATGGCCCCTATGCAAGGATGACATGCAAACTCATTAAGAGTTCCATATTTTGAAAAACAAAAAAGATATATTAAGGATGAACACGGGAAAAAAAAGATGCTTAATACAGACATCTCTGATTCATCGTACATTTTAAACAGAAGATGTTTTCATGACCCATGTGACTATAATCCCCTTTCTTCCAAGGGAAGGTAATCATACCAATATTCTGTAGAAAGATATCCACACACAAAGTACAGCTGCTCCTCTTTTCTTACCCTTCATTCGGGATCATAATTAAAAGGAATCTAATGAATTTATGGATATATGTGTTTCTGAATATATTCCTTTTCCTCATATGCATGCACCTTCCATAAATGATCATATATGTAATTTCTTCCCTCAGTTATCATAGTGATTTAAACATTTTTTGAAGATCTTTATCAACGTTTTAATGCACATGCGGTAAAATTCACCCAAAGAGTACAATCCAGTGGATTTTAGTTTATTCAGGGTCATGCCACCATCATCATAATCTAAATTTAGAACACTTTACCTCATCTCCATATCCCACCACACTGGGAGGTAGGGCTTCAACACATGAATTTTGGAAGGTCACATTCACTCCATAACAGAGTTCTATTTTTGAGGTGTTATGAATGCCACGTTCGTGTACATGTTTTGTGTGGTTGTATATTTTCATTTCTGTTGGGTATTTACCTAGCAGTGGAATTGATGGGTCATATGGTAGCTCTCTATTTAATATTTTGAGTAACTGCCAAACTGTTTTCCAAAGTAACTGCACCGTTGTATGTTCTCATCAGCAATTTATGAGCTTTCCAGTTTCTCCATATCCTTGTCAACCCTTGCTATTATCTATTTTGATGATAGCCACCCTAGTGGGAATGATGTGGCATCTCAGAGTTTTGGTTTGTATTTACTTAATGACTATAATTATGTTAAGCATCTTTTCATGTGCTTATTGGTCATTTAAATATCCTCTATGGAAAAATGTTTAAATCCTTTGCCCATTTTTCTATTGTGGTAAAATATACATATGATAAAATTTACCATTTTAACCATTTTTTAAGTGTACAGTTCAGTGGCATTAAGCACATTCACAGAGTGCGTCCATCACCACTGTCCATCTCCAGAACTTTTTCATCTTCCCAAACTTAAACTCTGTACCCATTAAGCAATAACTCCTCACACCTTCTTCGACAGCTCCTAGCAACCACTATTCTACTTTTTGTCTATGAATTTGACTCTTCTAGGTATTTCATGTAAATGGAATCATACAGTATTTCTTTTTGTGACCGGCTTATTATACTTATCATAATGTCCTCAAGGATCATCCATATTATAGCATGAATCAGAATTTCTTTCCTTTTTAAGGATGAATAATATTCCATCATTTATGTGCCATATTTTGTTTATCCATTTATCCGTCAATAGGCACTTGGGTTGTTTCCATCTTTTCACTATTGTAAATAATGTTCCTGTGAACATTGGTGTACTAATATATCTTTGAGACCCTGCTTTCAATTCTTTTGGGTATATTGAAGTAGGATTGCTGGATCATAAAGTTATTCTATTTTTCATTTTTTGAGGAACTACCCTACTGGTTTCTATAGTGCCTATACCATTTTACATTTATACCAACAGGGCATAATGGCTCTAATTTCCCCACATCCTTTCCAATACTTGCCCTATCCTTTTTCCCTTCCTTCCTTCAGACAAGGACATGGATTAGAAGGTCATCTAGAATTCTATGGAGAAAGAGTGATTCTGTTGGAGCTAAGAGCTACGAATATTGGCAGGACTTATTCATGCTGTTTTTGAACAAAGTCTGAGGGCTTTACTTTGTGTAGCCAGGTCTTATTATTTCCATGACCAATATGGGCCTGTTGAGAAAGTTACTCATAGTTGGGGTGAAAAGAACTAGTCCAAAATTTTATTGTTTGTCACTTTACTTTGCCAGTCAGAAGGTTCTACAAATAGGCACGTTTAATATTTTTTGTAGAAACTCTGGAGTCTCATTACTGGTAGCAAATGCTGACGTACACTGGATTGGAGCATTAATTTAATATTGGTTGTAACAGTTAAGTTATTCTGATCTGAGAAGAGAGTGTTACTTTGTTCTCTTAGTCCCAGACCTGTACAGTCAGTTGCTATCTCTCCCTGTTTACTCCCATGACTTGTAGGTTAAAGGTTAAGGAAACACTAATGCTGTCAGCTAACCAGATGTTTAACTTTCCTTTATCTTTCCTCTGGACAACAAACCCTTTATTTTATAGATAGACTCAAGACTTTTGTGGTAAGTACAGGGAGCTTTTGTTAAATAAGAGTGGGTACACATTATCCTACAGTTACAGTAGTGGGTCATAACAAGAACACACTCACCAGTGAACTAAACACTTAGGAAATGAGTCTCATCCCAAAGGTTCTTTTACTTATTAGCACTTGTGTCCAGCCCACCCATCAGTTCAGTGTCTTGGTCAGCCAGAATCTGTAAATGTGAGTAAGACACAATTATGCAGTGAGATTGCAAACCTTATAAAAAGGATGATGACAGGATAGATATTTCAGAAGGGAATAATTTGAATATCAAAGGATAAGAAGAGGCCCTTGGGAAAATTGAGGGAGTCCTAGAACATTTTGCAAAATTCTGGAAATGGAATGTGAAGGAAAGACTGACTCCTGGCTTGCATGCGACTTTATCAGAAGAATCATGCCAAAGCCAAAACAAAATCAACCATTAGTTAACTTTTTGTTTGTTATGTTACAACATAATTGTGATTATGAAGTAATTTTTAAATACAAGATAAAATTACTTCATATTCTTTCATCTCCCTTCTCTTTATGAATGTGCTTACAACATTTTTTTCTCAAATTAAGTATGAAATTATATTCCCCTTTTAAGTAGATTTAATTTTCCTGTTACTATTTATCCTCAGATAGTGAGGACATCCTAAATTGATACTCTTCATCATGGTGGTTTAAATACCTGGATTAACACACTGATTCTCTCTCCAGGAGTAGAACTCTACAGATACTACCTAGTCCCAAATACTGAGTTGACATCCCCCTCTTAAAATATTTTAGAATTCCATCAGATCCCTAGAATGTTGGAGTCTGATGTGATGTAGCATGTCACTTTAGGGGACACTGTACCTATCAGGGCAGTCCTCTAAGCTTTAGCTGAAGAAACCAAACTCTTCCCCTTGTTTCCCTATAACTGTGCCAGCAACACTGATGCTGTTCTCTCTGACTTGCACATTTGATCCCACTTGCCCATGAATTCCGTTGGCGGAATTGCCTCTCACCTTCTTACCTCCACTCCTTTAAGATGTATTCAAACACAGCTTCTTTAGTGAAGATATTCTGGACTCCTCAATTCCCAAGAGGACAAGTTTTCCTCTCAAGTTTTTACATCATTTGTCTCATACATTTGGCAGTTATCACCTTATGTCTTCTTGGCACTAAGAGTAACAGCTAATTCTGTATCTATTGATATGACTCAAATCCCGTACCCCACTCTCCCCATCCCTCCGTTCTGCTCATTAGGGACAAAAGCCCTTAACATTTTAACTGCTTCTTCTTGCATTTACCTCCATATTTTTGTATGAAGGACAGGGGTTCTCATCCAGGGGTGATTCCCCCACCCCAACACACACCCCACCCAGGGATTTTTGGCAATGCGGGTAGACATTTCTGATTGTCCCTATGCCTTTTAGTGGGTAGAGTCCAGAGATGCCATAAAGTGTCCTATAATGCAGGCCCCACAACAAAGAATTATATGGTCCAAAATGTCAATTATACCAAGGAGATTGGGCATAATGACTTCTGCTATTTCAGTGATAAGACAACTGGGAGATATAGTCACAAAACTGTTTAAAAATGATTATCCATACATCAACTTGGGGACATTCATTTTCTCCACATCAAGGGATCCTGTAATATTCTGTCTGCAGAATTAGAAAAAAATTGTTTAGACTTGAGTCTTCAATTCCTGTGGTGCTTCCCTCTCATCTCCTCTTCTCTTCTCCCTTCCTACCTCCTTTCTCTCTTCCTTCCTTCCCTCTCTCCTCCCACTCTCTTCCTGTCTCTGACTAAATAGGTCTTTTTTTTTGTGGGGGTGGAAAACGTCTTTCTTAAACTCATGTTGTCTCACCTCTGGTGAATCAGTTACCATTCCTCTATTTTTCATCTTTAAAAACATGTTAATTTCTTCATTGTCTCCTCTCCCAGTCTCTCTGCATTTTGGAATTACCCTGTTTGCATTTATTTTACTAATTGTTTTTAGTGGGTGTCAGAAAGGAGTGGCAGTAAAGACATGTATCCAGTCTGCCACATTCAAAGAAGTCCAAAATTCCCTTAATCCTTTTGCGTGGCTTTTGAGTATCGGATAATAAAACACCAACATAAAAGAATGAAGTGATTCTTACTCAAGAGATTCATCTTCTCTTTTTCTTGTATAGAGAGTGTCATGTACAAGCAAGGGCAAAAAACCAGAGAACACACACAATTCCAGCTGAGTTCTCATGTGGCCACTGGAGGAAATTCACACTAACAAAGTAGCAGGCACGTGGGTACCTTTTGTCCATTCATTCTAGGGCAGCAAAGAGATCTGGGAAAGTCAGACCTCAGATGACATGAGAGGGACTTTTGGTTGCAAGATTAGGGCAGCACTTACCCTCTCCTAGCGTGGTAAGAAGCCAGCATACAATAGCAGTATATTGTGACAGAATCTTGGCTGCAGCCCTAGCGCCACCTAGAGTGGTAAACCTTTGGACGGAACTGCCACTGGTGTGTCCAGGAAACTAACTTCTGGTTCTGCTTGGCTAGGCAAAGTCCCTTGTGCCCCACTGTCATAGTAGCATGGAACTGTTCACATCAAGGGGCTCTGCAAAATCAGACAGTGAGGACAGTGGCAGCCAGCACAACAGACTGAAGATTAGAGGACTTTTGTTGATTTTTCTGGTACTTGTAAGTCCCCCAGATTCTCATGTAACCCAGGAGAAGGAAATAATAGCAGGATTTGGGTTAAAAGGAAATAAATGTGAAATTTCTTACACACTTAAGTTGGTGAATTAAGAGGCACATACACTGTATATGTTTGAAATATCCCACTGACTCATCACGGCTTGACATAAATTAATATGAAATTAAGATGTTTTCAAGACTTGTTGGGGGACTGAAATGGAGTTGATCATTTTTTACTGTAAAGATTATGGAGACTATTGTGACGAAAATTCTAATATGTTGGCCCCTTGACATTCAGAACTTACAGTGATGAAGAAGTAGAAATAGAAGAAGTCCAAACAGCACAATTGGAAGAAGAGTAAGAGCAAGGTGAATCTAGGTGATGTAGACTAGTGGGGGGCGAGCAAAGACTAAGGGACAGGTCTGTCTCCCTGTGTTGGACCAGGAACCAGGTTATGTCAAAAAACAAACTCTGCATACTGAGTGAGACACAGCAAAATGATGAGTTAATTGCAAGGGTTTTTACCTGCAAGCCAGGAAACTCCAGGCTACAGGAGCAGTGAGTTCTAAGCTGCTCACGGACTGAAGGATTTTAATAGGATACATACTGAAGTTACTTGTCTTTCTCAGCTCGTTGGTTACCTAGTGGTCTCTTCCTTGTTAAGATCAGGGTAGCTGAGTCAGGGGAACAAGGAATTCCAGCGATAGTGTGATCCGAATTGGCATTTGGCAGTTTGCTGGCATCCTCTGCTGATCTGAGGGGAGTTCTGAATTCCTGTTGTGTGAGGTTAAGTTTTGTTCTCCTTTGTGCACCTGAGTTGACCATTTCCATTTTGTCTCTGACATGAGTGATTCCATTTTAGTTTGTGTCTACATTATAATTTCAGGAACTGGCTCAGAGAGGACCCAGTTTCCTCGCCTCTGTGGTTTTGTGCCTATCAAAGTCTCCCTTGCTCTGCTGGCTGCCTCACAGATGATGGAGGATCAGGGCTGTGTGAACACCACATAGCTTGGTTGGGGGAATGGAGCAAATCCAGGCTGGTGAGCTATGGGGCCTTGGCTGTAGAGTGAGTGGAGTTTCTAAGGGTAGGTGATGGGGGTGTTTGGCTTGGAGGGTGATAAGGACCATCTTCAAAATAAAATTAAATCTCAGATAAGGCAGATCACATTTTTCATAGTAAGTAGACTGGGGAGTTCTTGTTTGAGTTGAAACTATATCTGTTTGCCTTGTATAGCTTATTTTGCAGAATTATCTATGAAGATATGCTATGAACAAACATTTCACAAGTAGTTTACAGGATTTGTCACAGAAGACAGATAGTGTCTTATTAACAACTAAACATGTTCAAAAGTCTAAAATTAAACTGTTTTGATATTGTGGTGTATGATAGCCATGTGACTGATTTTAGTAAAAAGAATAAAAAAGAAGAGAAACTCCTTCAGTTAATAGGAAATAATAAAGAAATTCTTTAATGGAAATTGCCTTTGCATTATACACACACACACACACACACACACACACACACACTCATAGATGTGTATGCATATGTGTGTATGTATATAGATAGATAGATAAATGTGAGTATGTGTGTGTGTGTGTGTGTGTGTGTGTGTGTGTGTGTGTGTGTGTGTGTATGTATTTACATATGTAAAATTCACAACAGGCTTCCCGTGATGAGCTGGTAAGGGCAGTGACATGACGGGAGCGGGTGTGGTCGTTCCCATGCGACCTCTCTCCTCCAGACGGAAGCATGTCCCAGAACAAGGCCCCGGGGTGCCTCAGCGCCAGGCACACGGGCAGGCGAATAGGATCCTGCTGGGACTCCCTGGCCCTGTTTCCACTGATGCCACAGGATGCGGGCTCAGTTTTGTTAAAGTGATCAAACCAGGAAGCTATTAGCCTGCGATGGCGCTAATGCCTTGGTGATCCACATAAGCAGAGCGAACCTAAGCCAGAGTCAGTGAATCGGAATCAGAGAAACTTCAAAAACAGCTCATCACAGACAGCCAACTAGGCTTTCCCAAATCAGGCAACCCCTTCAGCTATAGCTGGTCAAGTAATTTCCTTGCTTTGCCTTCTCTATAAAAACCTCTCCCCTAGCTCCTGTCGGTGGAACAGCCCTAACCACGTGCCACTTGGCCCTGTGTGATTCAAACTAATGTGTGTTCAAATAAACTCCTGAAAGTTTTAATGTGCCTCAGTTTAGCCTTTAGCAGTTTGCTTTGCTGCGACATAGTGGTAAAGAGCAGTGGAGGTAGGGGGAGAGAATGTAGGAAGAGCAGGTCTTAGAGTGTGTTTCAGACTGAGGCTTAGGGGAAAGCAGGCTTCAAAATGGCTCATCATGATGATTAGGTATCTGCTCTGAAGACTGGGCCCAAGGCCCCTGCTGGTATTAAAGAGTACTTTTCCTCTTCTAGGTCTGGGTGAGAGCCATGAGAATAGCTGGGATAACTTCCTTGCTCCTGAGTTTGCTGGTCATAATGACACTCAGATACCTCAACTATGATTCCAGTTTCTAACAGCCTAAGATTCTCAGCCCCTCTCAGCCTGGTGACAGCCTGCCTTTTGGGCTAACTTGTTTCCCTTGGAGTTTGTCATTAGATCTCTTGCTGTTCTGGAAGCACATGATTTCATGCGATTATACTTATGTTCTTTCCATTTTCATTGTGTAACAGCTTACTTTCAACTCATCCTTCAGCCTGTATTAGTTTCCTACAGCTGCTGTAATGAATTACTACAAACTCGGTGGCCTAGAGCAACAGAAATTTATTCTCTCCCAGTTCTGGAGGCCTGAAGTCCCGAATCAAGAGGTTGGCAGGATTGGTTTCTTCTGGAGGCTCTGAGGGAGAACCAGTTCCATGCCTCTCCCAACCTCTGGTGGTGGCTGGCAATCCTTGGCATTTTTTGTCTATCATTCAGTCTCTGCCTCCATCCTCACATGGCCTCCCCCTTATTTCTACTTTTCTCAAATCTCCCTTTTCTCTCTAAGGACAACAGCAGTCACTGGATTTAGGGCTTTAGGGCCCTCTCCAAATCTAGGATGATCTCATCTCAAGATCCTTAACTGAATTATTGCCACAACGACCCTTTTAAAATATAATATGACATTCACAGATACTGGGAGTTAGAGCTTGACTTTATCTATTGGGGGCTATTATTGCAACTCACTACAATGGCCTAGGTCACTTTTCTCATGGAAGGCTTTCCCATTTGGCCCACAACTGTTCCCTCTGCTCTGTGACCCTGTGGCACTGTTCCAGCTGTTTGTGTGCCTGTCTCACATGAGAGATTAGGAGCTCCTTAGACTCCCACAGTGCCTGACTGACATATCACAAGATCTTGCTGTGTTTGTTGAACTTAAACAAAGAATTGCTCACGTCACACTGTTACTCTGAGGCTGACTTACAACAGCAATGTGTTATTCAGACCTGCTTACAATCCACCTGGAAATCAATGCACTCCTCCCAAGGCTAGGTATCTTCTCTGAACTGGAAAACATAAATTGCTACTCACCTATTTTATGTCTTATGTATGGAGTCACCCAGAGAGGACAGCTGTCTGTGGAATACTTACTCATTCCTTCAACAAACACTGAGCTCCTGTTCTGAGCTAGCTCTGTGCTGGGCACTTGACATATAACGTACATATGATAAAGCAGTCAGCACTCAGGTTAGGATTGCAACATGGAACACCCAATTTATATTATATTATGGTGTCTTGCCTGAGGGTTTCAGCCCTGGGCAATTTCACTATGGATTCAGTGAGACCAGGAAATGATAATGGAACTTTCTTGGGGTTAAAAGGGTTTATACCTGGCTTTATTCTCATGGCAGTAGGTCCAGCACTAGAATCATGTCTGCATCCAGCTGTCTGCAGGTCTGTAACCCACCTCCATCTCTGCCTCCACCTAGAGCACTGGGCAGAGCTCTTTATATAGTGACTCTGTCAATAATAGCTTATTGCCTAGGGTGTGGAAGCAGTAGCCTAGCAGTAGGCCAGTTACATCATCAAGTAGTTTAGGGTCAGGGGAGGATCCTGGCCATAGGAAGTTCCATTTTCCCCACATATGGTAATGGCTTGAGTGCTGAGTCAAGTGCAGGTTGCTGTGGAGTTCCTAACTGGAACCTGGAATCCAGACTGGTGGAGAGAGAAATGATCTGGGAAGAAGTGACCTGAATGCTGAGACCTGAGAAACATGAGAAGTTATGATGGGAGGGGGGTGGGCTGGAGTGTTCCTGGAGAGGCCTGAGCAAAACTGGCAGTGACAGAGAAGGTGGGATGTGCTTCCTCCTCGAGGGGCCCTTTCCCAACCCCTCAACTCTTATTTTTTTAATTAAAGTATAGCTGACATACAATACTGTATTCATTTCAGGTGTTCGACATAGTGATTTGTTCATTATATTACCATTCTGTCACTGTACAAGGTTACTACAATATTATTGACTATATTCCCTATGCTGTACTTTACATTCCTGTGATTTATTTAATTTTATTTGTGTTTTTAAGGTGAGTTGGAAATTTATTTTTAAACTTGGTAGGATACCAAGTTTACTTTTCATTTTCTTTATTGAAGTATAACTAATAACGCAAGTTTATATTGGTTTCACGTGGGCAACACAGTGATCCAGCAATTACATACATTACGAAATGCTCAGCAAAACAGGTGTAGCTGCCATCTGTAGGTACGCCATGCTTGAGAGATGGAGGATGGCGGGGTAGTGGTTCTTAAACTCCAGCTGCATCAGAGTCACCTGGAGGCTTGTTAAACTCACAGATCTGGGCCTTACTGAAGAGTTGCTGACTCAGCAGGCCCAGGAGGGCTGGACAGTTTGCATTTCTATCGAGTTCCCAGATAATGCTGATCATGCTGGTTTGGGGACCACACTCTGAGAACCACTGGACTAGAAAGAGTGCCATTAGTGAGGTGACAGCTGGCTAAATTTGGGTTGGACATGAAGCAGGGGCTAGACCATAAGGGGTCTTAAAAGACATGTTTGAATTGGGTCCTGAGGTCCACTGGAAACCTTTTTGGGACTTGACGGTAACATGCTTCTGATCCCTTGAGTCTACATATGAAGAATCTGTTGGAGATAGGGGCAAAACTGAAGGGGGTTGCTGTGGGAATGGAGGAGAGGGGAAGTGGGCACCCCAAGTACAGAGGAGGCAGTGGGGGTGGAGAGAAGAGAGGGGTTTCAGAAATATAGGAGACAGCATAGGGAATGTCCTTTAAAAATTTGTCTCCCTCATCAGCTGTATGCTATTATGAAATTCTGTCATCAGATGTTGGGGACCAAATCGTGGTCCCTGGACCAGCAGTATCATAGTATCTGGGAACTCGTTAGAAATCCAAGTTTCGAGAAAGTGTAGCGGTGGAGCCCAATATTCTGTGTTTTCAAAAGCCCTCAGGATGATTCTGATGCGCACTTAAGTTTTAGAGACACCAACTTAAGCAGTTGTGTCCTTAACTGACTGCAGAATAAAATTAAATGAAAAATAAAGTCCAAATTAAATCAAAATTAAAATGCAAGTATCCCATGGAATGACCTCACGTCAGGAATTTTTAAAAACAAAACACCAGTGTAAATCAGATTCCCTCCAACGTGACAGGTGGCTAACAGCAGTTTTCGTGGTGTGGAGGTGGCTAAGATCGCAGGAGCGAGACCCTGGCGGGGAAGGTGGGGCACACGGCTGAAGAGGACTCAGAGGAAGTGTTAGTGTCAGTAGCTTTGTTGCTGCTCTGCAAGCAGCTGGCATTATGCTGCCAATCAAGTCTTGGGTTGAGGAGGTGTTTTTTTAATTAGAGGTGCCTTTTGGAAGGATTCATACATCCGGTTCTTAAATTCAAGGGTTTGGTTTTCTTTTGTCTAGCCACTAGATGGCAGTCCCGCGTCACTTTTACAGCAGTCAGAAAAATCTAAATTCAGGTGTTAAGAGAGTCTAGGAGTTTGAAAAGGATGCCAGCGTATTCATTTGTATCCAGCACGTGGTTTTGACATTCCATTTTTTTGACTTCTTTCATTAATTATGACACTCAAAGATTTTTGTTCACCGAGAGGCAGAGCGCCAAAGCTTTAATTAAACCCAGGGGGCACTGGTAACTACCAGTGCCTGGCACTTTACATAAATGTTTTATTTTTATCCTCATAACATCCCCATGAAATAAGTATTTTTACCTCTTATTTTACATTGGAGAAAACTGAGGATCAGAGAGGTTTAGCAGTTAGCCCAGGACCACCCGGCTGAAAGGGAGAACTGAGTTTGGAACCCAGATTAGCTTAATTTGCCAATAAACTATGCTCATTAAATCCTTAAGGACGGCTTTTTGGATTAGTAGGGTTTTTTTTTTTTTTGCAATGTCAGTAAATTACAACTGGATTCAGCCCAAAATTTTATAAGATAGGAATCTTACATAAGGTTTTAAAATAACTGTTCTCCATATTCCAACATTGGAAGTTTCACTGAAAAAAAAAAAAAGAAGTTTCATTGGTTTTATTTGCAGGGATTGCATTTTAGTCTTTTCTAGATTTATTATAAAAGTAAGTTTAATTTGGATTTAGAAATAAAAATTTCTGATTCCAGCTGGATGTTAGAATTTGAACCCTTTTGCTTCAAAGCTCATAGAAATTTAAGTGTGATTTTCTTACTGTGTGCATCACTTCCTACTTCCTACTGTAACATAGTGTTCACTAATAAAATCATCTATTCCCCTTGAGTCCAGGAAGCTAGGATTCAGTGCCTGATAGGATCATTGGTTTATAGTCTTGCCTTATGTTGCCTTTATTGTGTATAACTAGAATGTGTGTGATAAGGTTGGAGAAAAAACTAAATACAAAATAATCCTGTGGAGAAAGTGAAGGTTCCTATTGCCAGGATTCTCACCTGGTCCTGGTTGGCTTGCTCACTACACGCGTGTGGGCAATATGTTGTTATTAACTCTATATAAAGAGCTCCACCGAGTGCTCTGGGCTGCATGGCTGCAGGAGAGCAGAGGCTGGAGTGGTGGCAGCACCGAGGACAGACACTGAGACGGCTGCGGGGGTGGAGAGGCCCAGAGACAGAGACGGGCTTGCTGCATGCCGACTTGCTCTGAGTGAATAAGATTTTAGTGATTGACCTGTCACCATGGAAATGAAGTTGGGTATAACCCTTTCACCTCCAGAACATTCCATTGTCATTTTTCAGTCTCACTGAGTCCATAGTGAACTTGTCCAGGACTGAAACCCACTGGCAAGACAAATACACGTGAACAAAATTATCAGAATTTTATATAAAGACAGGATATGTAAATGACCATGCTGAGCCATATTGGAGCTTGAGGCAAAATAAATTTTTGTATGCCCCTGTTAATTTTGTCTTTAAGATGGATGCCTCACTTGCCTCATCTGCCATTGTACCCAGTTCTAGCCCTGGAAATGCCCATAGGTGCTTGTTCAGACAAGTTTTCTCAACATATATCCAATAAAAATTTATTGGTGACTACGACTATGTGCTAGTCACGATGCCCAGCTTTCTAAACAAAATGGTGAGTAAAAACGGACATAATTTCTGCTGTCTTGGAGCTTATGAAACATATTACTTGAAAGCGTTATGACTCTTTTTTTATAAAAAGGAAAAACAGGTAGCAAACTGAGCCATGTAATGTGATTTTAATGTTTTCATTAAAAAAAAATTTTTTTTTTGCTGAATTTTTAACTTCCAAGTATATCAGAGAGTATTCTGAAAGAAGTTTGATATGTTGAAATAAACTGTCTTAAATCCTCATCTTTCATTAATATTACAACAGAGAAGATTGGCACATCATCATAACTGGGGACACAATATATTGTTTTCAGTTTTATAGTAAAATGAGCATGGGTTTGGGGATGGTCACACTTGAGTAAATGAGTTATTATTATTATTTATTTTTCATTTTTTTATTAAGGTATTATTGATATACACTCTTATGAAGGTCTCACATGTAAAAACAATGTGGTTACTACATTTTGCCACATTATCAAGTCCCCACCCATACCCCAATGCAGTCACTGGCCATCAGTGTAGTAAGATGCCACAGATTCACTGTTTGCCTTCTCTGTGCTACACTGTTTTCCCCGTAATCCCCACACCATGTGTACTAAACATAACCCTCACTCCCCTTCTCCCTCGATCCCCACCCTCACTCCCACACCCCTCCTCTTTGGTAACCACTAGTTCCTTCTTGGAGTCTCTGAGTCTGCTGCTATTTTGTTCCTTCAGTTTTGCTTCGTTGTTATACTCCACAAATGAGGGAAATCATTTGGCACTTGTCTTTCTCCACCTGGTGTATTTCACTGAGCATAAAATCCTCCAGCTCCATCCATGTTGTTGCGAATGGTAGGATTTGTTTCTTTGTTATGGCTGAATAGTATTCCATCGTGTATATGTACCACCTCTTCTTTATCCATTCATCTACTGATGGACACTTAGGTTGCTTGCATATCTGGGCTATTGTAAAAAGTGCTGTGATAAACATAGGGGTGCATATGTTTTTTTAATCTGAGAAATTGTATTCTTTGGGTAAACTCCAAGGAGTGGGATTCCAGGGTCATATGGTATTTCTATTTTTAGTTTTTTGAGGAACCTCCATACTGCTTTCCACAATGGTTGAACTAGCTTACATTCCCACCAGCACTGTAGGAGGGTTCCCCTTTCTTCACATCCTCACCAGCATTTGTTGTTCTTCATCTTTTTGATGCTGGCCATCCTTACTGGTGTTAGGTGATATCTCATTGTGGTTTTAATTTGCATTTCCCTAATGATTAGTGATGTGGAGCATCTTTTCATGTGTCTGTTGGCCATCTGAATTTCTTCTTTGGAGAACTGTCTCTTCATATCCTCTGCCCATTTTTTAATCGGGTTATTTGTTTTTTGGGTGTTGAGGTGTTTAAGTTCTTTATATATTTTGGATGTTAACCCCTTGTTGGATATGTCATTTACAAATATATTCTCCCATACTGTAGGATGCCTTTTTGTTCTGTTGATGGTGTGCTTTACCATACAGAAACTTTTTAGTTTGATGTAGTGCCATGAGTTCAATTTTGCTTTTGTTTCCCTTGCTCGAGGAGATGCATTCAGGAAGAAGTTGCTCATGCTTATATTCAGATTTTTGCCTATGTTGTCTTCTAAGAGTTTTATGGTTTCATGACTTACATTCAGGTCTTTGATCCATTTTGAGTTTACTTTTGTGTATGGGGTTAAATAATAATCCAGTTTCATTCTCTTGCATGTAGCTATCCAGTTTTGCCAACATCAGCTGTTGAAGAGGCTGTCACTTCCCCATTTTATGTCCATGCCCCCTTGATCATATATTAATTGACCATATATGCTTGGGTTTATATCAGGGCTCTCTTGTCTGTTCCATTGGACTATGGGTCTGTTCTTGTGCCAGTACCAAATTGTTTTGATTACTGTGGTTTTGTAGTAGAGCTTGAAGTTGGGGAGCATAATCCCCCCAGCTTTATTCTTCCTTCTCAGGAATTCTTTGGCTCTTTGGGGTCTTTTGTGGTTCCGTATGAATTTTAGAACGATTTTCTCTAGTTCATTGAAGAATGCTGTTGGTATTTTGATAGGAATTGCATAGAATCTGTAGCTTGCTTTAGGCAGGATGGCCATTTTGGCAATATTAATTCTTCCTATCCATGAGCATGGGATGGGTTTCCATTTATTGGTATCTTCTTTAATTTCTCTCACGAGTGTCTTGTAGTTTTCAGGGTATAGGTCTTTCACATCCTTGGATAGGTTTATTCCTAGGTATTTTATTCTTTTTGATGTGATTGTGAATGGAATTGTTTTCCTGATTTCTCTTTCCGCTAGTTCATTGTTAGTGTATAGGAATGCAACAGATTTCTGTGTATTAATTTTGTATCCCACAACTTTGCGGAATTCAGATATTAGATCTAATAGTTTTGGTGTGGATTCTTTAGGGTTTTTTATGTACAATGTCATGTCATCTGCAAACAGGGACAGTTTAACTTCTTCCTTGCCAATCTGGATACTTTTTATTTCTTTGTGTTATCTGATTGCTGTGGCTAGGACCTCTAGTACTATGTTGAGTAGAAGTGGGGAGAGTGGGCATCCTTGACTTGTTCCCTATCTTAAAGGAAAAGCTTTCAGCTTCTTGCTGTTAAGTATAATGTTGGCTGTGGGTTTGTCATATATGGGCTTTATCATGTTGAGGTACTTGCCCTCTATTCCCATTTTGTTGAGAGTTTTTATCATGAATGGATGTTGAATTTTGTCAAATGCTTTTTCAGCATCTATGGAGATGATCATGTGGTTTTTTTCCTTCTTTTTGTTGATGTGGTGGATGCTGTTGATGGATTTTCAAATGTTGTACCATCCTTGCATCCCTGGAATAAATCCTACTTGATCAAGATGGGTGATCCTTTTGATGTATTTTTGAATTCGGTTTGCTAATAATTTGGTGAGTATTTTTACATCTATGTTCATCAGGGATAATGGTCTGTAATTTTCTTTTTTTGTGGTGTCTTTGTCTGGTTTTGATATTAGAGTGATGCTGGTCTCATAGAATGAGTTTGGAAGTATTCTGTCCTCTTCTACTTTTTGGAAAATCTTAAGGAGGATGGGTATTAGGTCTTAACTAAATGTTTGATAAAATTCAGTGGTGAAGCCATCTGGTTAGGGGTTTTGTTCTTAGGTAGGTTTTTGATTACCAGTTTAATTTCATTGCTGGTAGTTGGTCTGTTGAGATTTTCTGTTTCTTTCTGGGTCGGCTTTGGAAGGTTGTATTTTTCTAGAAAGTCGTCCATTTTTAGGTGATCCAGTTTGTTAGTATATAATTTTTCATAGTATTCTCTGATAGTTCTTTGTATTTCTGTGGTATCTATAGTGATTTTTCCTTTCTCAGTTCTGATTTTTGTTTATGTGAGTAGACCCTTTTTTTTTGATAAGTCTGGCTAGGGGTTTATCTATTTTGTTTATTTTCTCAAAGAACCAGCTCTTGCTTTTATTGATGTTTTCTATTGTTTTATTCTTCTCGATTTTATTTATTTCTGCTCTAATCTTTATTATGTCTCTCCTTCTACTGACTTTGGGTCTCATTTGTTCTTCTTTTTCTAGTTTCGTTAATTGTGAGTTTAGACTGCTCATATGGGATTGTTTTTCTTTCCTGAGGTAGATGTGTATTTCAATATACATTCCTCTTAGCATGGCCTTTGCTGCGTCCCACAGATTTTGTGGTGTTGAATTATAGTTGTCATTTGTCTCCATGTATTGCTTGATCTGTGTCTTTATTTGGTCATTAATCAATTGATAATTTATGAGCATGTTGTGAAGCCTCCATGTGCCTGTGGGATTTTTCATTTTCTTTGAGTAATTTATTTCTAGTTTCATACCCTTGTGGTCTGAGAAACTGGTTGGTACAATTTCAATCTTTTTGAATTTACCAAGGCTCTTTTTGTTGCCTAGTATATGATCTGTTCTTGAAAATGTTCAATGTGCACTTGAGAAGAATGTGTATTCTTCTGCTTTTGGGTGTAGAGTTCTGTAGATGTCTGTTAGGTCCATCTATTCTAATGTGTTGTTCAGTGCCTCTGTGTCCTTACTTATTTTCTGTCTGGTTGATCTGTCCCTTCAGAGTCAGTGGTGTGTTGAAGTCTCCTAGAATGAATGCATTGCATTCTATTTCTCATTTTAATTCTGTTAGTATTTGTTTCACATATGTAGGTGCTCCTGTGTTGGGTGCATAGATATTTATAATTGTGATATCTTCTTGTTGGATTGACCCTTTTATCATTATGTAATGTCCTTCTTTATCTCTTGTGACTTTCTTTGTTTTGAAGTCTATTTTGTCTGCTACAAGTACTGCAACTCCTGCTTTTTCTCCCCATTAGTTGCATGAAATGTCTTTTCCATCCCTTCACATTTAGTCTCTGTATGTCTTTGGGTTTAAAGTGAGTCTCTTGTAAGCAGCATATAGATGGGTCTTGTTTTTTTTATCCATTCAGTGATTCTATGTCTTTTGATTGGTTCATTCAGTCCATTTACATTTAGGGTGATTATGGATAGGTATGCACCTTTTGGCATTGCAGGCTTTAGATTCGTGGTTACCAAAGGTTCAAGGTTAACTTTCTTACTATCTAAGAGTCTAACTTCACTCAATTAATATGCTATTACAAACACAATCTAAAGATTCTTTTTTTTTTCTCCTTTTTCTTCCTCCTCCATTCTTTATATAATAGGTATCATATTCTGTATTCTTTGCCTATATCTTGATTGACTTTGAAGATAGTTAATTTAATTTTGCATTTTATTAGTAATTAGCTGTTCTACTTTCTTTACTGTGGTGTATTACCTCTGGTGACAGCTATTATACCGTAAGTACACTTCCATCTATAGCAGTCCCTCCAAAATATACTCTAGAGATGGTTTGTGGGAGGTAAATTCTCTCAGATTTTGCTTATCTGGGAATTGTTTAACCCCTCCTTCAAATTTAAATGGTAATATTGGTGGATAAAGTAATCTTGGTTCAAGGTCCTTCTGCTTCATTGCATTAAATACATCATGCCACTCCCTTCTGGCCTGTAAGGTTTCTGTTGAGAAGTCTGATGATAGCCTGATGGGCTTTCCTTTGTATGTGATATTGTTTTTCTCTCTGGCTGCTTTTAATAGTCTGTCCTTATCCTTGATCTTTGCCATTTTAATTACTATATGTCTTGCTGTTGTCTTCCTTGGGTCCCTTGTGTTGGGAGATCTGTGCACCTCCATGGCCTGAGAGACTATCTCCTTCCCCCGATTGGGGAAGTTTTCAGCAATTACCTCCTCAAAGACACTTTCTATCCCTTTTCCTCTCTTTTCTTCATCTGGTACCGGAACTTCTTTCTGTGAAAATTGTTCTATTTGATTTGATCACACAGTTCTCTCAATATTCTTTCATTATTAGAGATTCTTTTTTCTCTCTGTGTCTCAGCTTCTTTGTATTCCTCTTCTCTAGTTTATATTTTATTTATCGTCTTCTCCACTGTATCCAATCTACTTTTAATACCCTCCATTGTGCTCTTCAAAGATTGAATCTCTGACTGGAGTTCATTCCTGAGTTCTTGAATATCTTTCCATACCTCCATGAGCATGTTAATGATGTTTATTTTGAATTCCCTTTCAGAGAGAGTCATGAGGTCCATATCATTTAAATCTTTCTCAGGAGTTGTATTAATAATTTTACTCTGAACCAGGTTCCTTTGGCGTGTCATGTTTGGGTATGGTGCCCTCTAGTGCCCTGAAGCTCTACTCTCTGGAGCTGCTCAGTCCCTGAAGCAATGTCGGGGGTCGCAGGGGAGAGGTATTGGTACCTGGGGGGAGGAAAGAGCTGTTTCCTGCTTCCCAGCTGCTATGCCTTTCTCCACTGCCTGAACCAATGGGCCGAGCCCACAGGTATAAGGCTCTATGCTTTGCGTTTGTACTTGCTATAGACAGGGCTTCTCTCTGGCTGGCCTAATGCCAGGGTAGGGTTTGCCAGTTTACAAGCTAGGTGGGGCTGGCCAGGAGAAAGATTCAGTAGGCTGTGTATCACAGAGTGGGTCCTTGGAGCTGTGTAGGCCACCAGGGAGCTGGAGCACCTGAAGATTGTGAAAGCTCCCAACCTGCTGGGCAGAGTCCACCCGGACAATTTTGTCTACCTGTCCTTTCTCCTGAGCAGTAAGCTCTGTGCAATCCTTGCCCCTTTAGCAGCCCTCTTGCTAAGGGCTTCCTTATTAGGAAGTCTCTCAGACTGCCCACCTTTCTTTTGTCCCAGAGCAGTTGGGTATGGATCCCTGCTTTTCACAAGCAGCTGGAATCTTTGTCTCTCCAGGAATTCTGCCTGTCTTAGCTTTCTAACCCCCTAATTACGACAGTATCATGCAAGCACTATGAAATGTAGGTTTGTGCTCCCAGAGCAGATCTCCGTTAGGTATTCAGCAGTCCCATGTCTCCACTCCCTCCCTGCTCCATTTCTCTTCCTCCTGCTGGTGAGCTGGTGTGGGGGAGGGCTTGGATCCTGCCGGGCCACAGCTTTAATACATTACCCTGTTCTATGAGGTCTGCTCTTGTCTCCAGGTGTATGCAGCTTGTTGCAGTCCTCTTCCCTGTTGCTCTTTCAAGAGTAGTTGTATTAGTTATATTTTCGTATTATATGCGGTTTTAGGAGGAAGCCTCTATCTCACCTCTCACGCTGCCATCTTTAATCCGTCTCTAAATGAGTTATTATTAAGAACATCTGGGATCATAGGGCTTGGATTTGCCTCCCAGCTCTTCCATCTTTCATTTGGGTAACTTCAGGAACTTATTTAATATCCCCATGCTACTGTTGCCTCATTTGTAAAAGGAAGGTAATAATCAATATTTACTTCCACTAATAACGGTGGCTGTAGTTCCATCATTGTGATCTTGTGTAAATTATTTTTCTTCTGCAAGCTTCAGTTACCTTAATTGGCAAGTGGAAAACGTAAGAGTGACTACATCATGAGATTCTTATGGTGACTAAGTGAGAGAATAAATGGAAATCAGTCAGCGTGGCATATATGCACTCAAAAAAGGTTAGCTTTTTTATTTTAAGTGTCTGTCTCCTTAAAGAAATATGCTTTGAATCCAACAAGAACTATAGATTATCCATCTTGCATACTTGGTATTGTTTATAGTGTCTCGGACATAACAGGTTCCTCAAATAAATTTTTGATGAAAGCATATAGAAATGATGAATACATATTAGAATCATAAAAGTCCTTAAGTAGCCAATATGGCTGCAATTGTGAAGTAAATAAAGGCCTTTGTGTGTGTGTGTGTGTGTGTGTGTGTGTGTGTGTGTGTGTATGTGTGTATGTATGTATGTGTGAAAGAGAGAGAGAGAAAAGGTGGGAGGGAGGGAGAAGGATACACCTGTTTGGGAAAGTACTATGGTACTATCTGTGGTCTGCATATTTGTGTCCCCCCCACCAAAATTTATATGTTGAAATCTTAATGTTCTGCATGATCATATTAGGGAGTGAGATATTGAAATTAGTCCATGTTGGTTCTGTCCTGAGTCATAAGATTTTGCCCTCATCCAAGATGCATCAGAGAGCTGGCGCACCCCTTTCGCCAAGTGGGGACACAGCGAGTTGGCCGCCAGCAGCCCGGAAGACAGCCCTCACCAGAACCCAAGCACACTGGCACCCAGAACTGGGACTTCCAGCCTCCAGAACTGTTGGTAAGGCACAGTATATGGTATTGCTACTGGAGGTGGGTTCTTGTTCTTTTTGTGAGACACAATTCAAGAACAGAAACAAAAGTGGTTGAGCTTTAAGAGTTTATTTGGAAAACAAGGTTGTAGAAAAGATAAGAGTACACACCTGAGAGTTGGCGCTGGGCAGACCTAGAGGGAGTTGCTCAGGAAACAACAGGGAGCTCTTTTTATATAAAGTGAGGTGAATATTTACTGAGATTAGGTTTCAAAGGGAACAGGTGGAGCCCTCCTGGAGTTCGGGCTTGCTTCACCCTCACTTCATGCCACAGAGGGTTTTGACTACATTTAGTTCTCCTCTGATCTGTCACTGTGCAGGGAAGCATGATTTTTCCTCTGTAATGATGGAGGGGCATGAATTTTACTATGTTAGTGAGTATATAATGTATTTGGAGGTGAAATCGGGGTCAACTTCTCCTCCTTGTCGGAACCAGTCAGTTCTGGTGGGTCTGATATCAATACCCCCACTCCCCATGCCGCGGGAACAGCGTGCCTGGAGTGTGTAGGAGGTAAGCAAGCATCCAGCCAAAGTGCCCCTCCCTTTCTCTGATTATGTCTTGCCATCTACCTACTCTAACAGTATTTGTTAGAGCAGCCTGAATGGACTAAGAAACTAAATGAGGAACTCCAGTGAATTCTAGGGAGCCTTTTTGTGCTTTCTCTGTTTGTGTTGAATAAAGATCACAAAAAGAAAAAAAGAGAGCTTCAAGAACACACTGCAGATTTTTGCAGGTGGACAAGAATATTCCCAGTTCTATGGCTATCAGTTGTCCTGACAAATCACCCAAGTCACGTGAAGTCATTCAAATAGATATCACAGCAGATTCGTTTATTGGGAAAATGTAAAGCCAAGAAGCACAGAATGGTGATTTTTTTTTTCTTTCCTCCTTGGTCCTCTCCTCCTTGATCATGTTCTCAGCTTAGCTGACCCTTTTATTTTCTTTGTTTTTTTATTTTTATTTTTATTTTGGTGTAATTAATATACAATTACATGAGCAATTTTGTGGTTACTAGATTCCCCCCATTATCAAGTCCCCACCACATACCCCATTACAGTCAGTGTTGACCCTTTTATTTTCTTTCTATGTCTTTTTCAAAAGTTAGAGAGAAAAAATAAAACAGGTCAATATTTTCTTTGAAGATTAAAAGCTGTAGCTGTTTTACAGTGTGTCTTTTAAGCTGATGCCATTGATAAGAGCATGCCTGGATCCCCATCCCATTTCCAGAAAGGTTTTTGTCTGCATTCACTGCCAATTAAATCATTGACTGATTAACAATAAAAAATAATCTGTTTAGTTGTTAGGAGTCCAGGCTGTAGTGTTTTTATCATCAAACATAGTGTTTTATCACAAGCAGTATGTTTCTGTCAACTGTACTGTATCACAAAGTCAGGATTGTTGATCTAGTAAAAAGAGACAAATTTCATTACCTTTTAGAATTTTGCCTATCCCTGTTAATTAATCAATTGAATTAAACTATCTGCTTGAGAAAAGAACTTACTGTAGTCTAAAGGGGAAGATTTTGAGCTTTTGGGTCAGATTGCTTGGCTTTGGTGCCATTTCTTGTGGCTATAAGACTTTTATAGTTCACTTGAACCACTGTGTCTCAGTCCCCTCATCTCTGTCTCATACTGTTGCTTAGAAATTAAAAGAAGTAATGTATGTAAAGCGCCTAGCACACCATTAGCATATCACAAGTGCTCAATAAATATTATCTTCATTGTTATTCAGCTGATTGGGCATCAGATGCTGCAGCCACTGATGAAGTCACTTCTGAAAAGGGAAAAGTCAGAGCATCCATTTTTTCTAAGGTTGCTATTTTGCAAACTTTAATATTAATGAACTCAGTTTAAGATATGAGCTTCTGAAAAATTGGATAGCTGAGAGGAAAATTACCTAATCACCAATGTGATTTCAAAGATTGCTTCAAATTATACTGAATGCTAATACTGAACTATTCAGAATGAGAAAATGGATATACCATGCCCTGGATCATTTTATCTTGTCATTTGGCCCCACATACACTTTCTCAGAAAGTATTGGTGACTAGAAGCCCTTTTAGTGTATAAATAGTGTGCAAACTATTTATTTGAAACTGGTTATAACAACTTTTGCAAAAATTTCAAGGGCATCAGATGTTCACAAGTAGTGGGACACAAGAAAAGCATAATTGAAGGTAAAATATATTAATGTGGTCACTGCCACTGCCAAATAAAGATGCATGGGTATTTGGTTTAAGTGAAAGAACTGGAAATATTTCTAGCCACTCTATGTAATGTAAACTCACATGAGTAAAAGTAGTTGTGATTACCTGCTATTTGGTAGATTCTGTATTTAGGTTTGTCAAACTTATCTCATTTTCATTGTTTTTCTCTGAAGGGTGTCAATGGCCTACTCATTTCTCTCTCCCATAGTTCAAATGTTACTTATTTATTTATTATATTTTCGTGCACAGTTTCAGGATAATCCACCTGTGGTTTTACTATAGATAAATAATGATCTGCTGAACATGATCAGTTCTAAATCTGACATTTGCGTGGATTAGGCACATGCAGGGCAGATTTATCCAGTAAGAGATTAGAGTCTATGGGCTTTTTAAAGGGCTGTGTTTGAGATCTGAAAACAATTTTCTTTTATTTGACTCAAAAATGCAACAAAAAGCTAAAAAAAAATAATGGAAAAAAAGTAAATTAGTCACACAATGTAATTAATATTCTGTCAGTTTTAACAATTCTTAGATGTATTATTAGGCATTTGGGTGTATTTTCACATGATTCATTAGCATGATGTGAGAGAGAAAACTCTAAATATAAGTGATCCAGCCTTGTGATAGTCTCAAAATATCCTGAGCAGGCTTTTATTTTTAGCTCGATATCTCTTTCTAAATGACCAACATAGTAGTGGTTAAGCACTATGACAGGATTAAGGACCAAAAGATAAGTCACCAGACTCCATTTGTGCCTGTTCCATCAGTAAGTCAATAGAAAATAAGCAAGGTAGTTGCTTTTCAGTCAATACTGTCAGCTGGGTACTGTACTGACTTAATGGTCTGTCAGCTCAGATTCACAATATAGAAAGATTTGGAGAGGGTGAAAATGCCGTTTTAATCATTGTACTGGGAATCGACCTGTTTTTTTCCTATAACCAAATAAGAAAAAGCTGAAGTGTTAAGTGTTAATCTCTTGCATAGCATGAGGGACTTAGTTTTCAAAAGAGACACAAGACTTCCCAGTGCAATTATCAATCTGATTTAACAGTTGCCTAGGATCAAACTGAAGCCTCAGGCTGGGGTGTAAATCCTTCAGAATCCACCAGTGTGGATGAAGTGTGCTAAACTTGCACACTGGAATGAATTTAATTGATCAGTTTATTTTTTAAATAACAAAGAAAACCAAGTACCCTGAGTCCACATTTTCTAACTTAGCAGAAGACAGATAGGAATTACTACATGCGTTGCTAATGCTAGATCAGAAATTCTGGGGTCCTGCTTTGCTATCTTTTGCTCATTTTTCCAATGAGCATCTGTTGAACCTTTTCTAGCTGGAACAATGCTGTACCCTAGGCCTATAGTAGAGAACAATTCAGATAAACAGTGTTTTCTTATAGAGCTTATATAAAACACCAACTGGTCAGGTCATTGTGATTGTGATGGGCACAATTAAGGAAGCTACTAGGGGTGTAAAATAGTAAGGGACTAGAGTTTACAAAGGGTGGTCTTGGATGTCCTCTGGGAGGAAATGGCACATAAGCTGAGAACTGAAGGAAGATAATGAGGTAGCTGATTGAAGAGATGGGGAAGAGCATTGCAGGGAGAGGAATAGCAGGTGCAAAGGTTCAGAGGGGGAAAGAAGTATCTGTCCTTCGTGAATGGCATGGTAAAAAAGGAGCCAGGGAAAAGTAGGGGACCCCCCCAAATTAATAATTCTCCATAATTTAGTTAATGAATACTAATTAGGAGACATTTTATTAGTCCAAAGGTTAAGCCATAGTCCTTGCCCTCAAGGAATTTATGTAGAAAAGATTATTATTTCCATGGTATATATTCATTCTATAGGTCAATGAATAAATGTACTATAGCTTTATGTATGTTGGTAATATATATCTCAAGATACACTTACCCTAAACAAACATAGAAACAGACCAATTGACAGGTAGGGAAAAGGCCGGTGGAGTTGGATTTTTAAAGACAAAGACTTGAGCTGCTGCAGGAAGCTGAGCAGTGGTTCCAAGATGCACACTTATTTTGATCTCATGGCTTCAAAATAATCTCATATTTCCTCTGCTGTGTGGCCTCTAGATGAGGACTTTAACTTTCTGGGCTTCAGCCACAACATCCGAAAAATGGAGATTTTGGGTGGAATCTAGCTGTTGAGTCAAACTGATTCTGAAACTGAATGACCTAGTCACATAACTTTTGTAAACTGAGGAAAGGAAGGATACAGTCCCCACATGTGCTGTTTCTTCTTGTTGGCATTTTCTTGGGGAAGTAGGAAGACTAGAATACGCATAAATTAGTTAACTTACTACTCTGTCCAGCTACTGTGATAAGCCCCTTTATACAATGTTTTTTAATTCTAAAAAGTACCCTGTGATGTATGTATTCTACCCCCATTTTACTGATGTGGAAACTGAAGGTTAGAAAACCCAAGGTCATATGTATAGTAAATGGTGGAGTCAGATTTTGAGCCCTACTTTATGTCTTTCCTCTATATCCAGGGAAAGCCCACTTGCAGGGAAATGGATAGATGAGTCTTAGAATCTCTTCTGGTATTTTTAGGAAGAACTACCTGAATGGGATGCTTGTTATAGCCTGGAATGGCTGCTAAGGGGAGCTGTGAGGCTTTCAGCAGCAGGATGGCTAGTTAGCCAGAAGGGGAAAAAGAGGAATCAGGTTGAGCAGGACACTAGTATTAACTGAGCATATGTTTCGTGCTAGACTCCATTCTTTCCATACATCTCATTTAACTCTCCCCCAGACCTTTAGAGGGAAGTACAATCATTGTTTCCTGGATGAGGTATCAGTCCTGATGGAGAAAGTAAAGCCTAGAGGTTAAGGAAATTGCTTGCCCTTGGACGGATAACCGGTAAGCAGAAGAGCTGACATTCAAAGTCCTATTTCTTCGACCTCCAAACCTGGCTGTTTCCTCTAACAAAAGCCAAGTTTTAGGCAGGATGAGAGATGGTTTCTAGATATTTTTATAGTTTCTTGTGTTTTTTGTTTGTTTAATCCTTTGGCCATCTATGTTTTAATTTTTTATTTCTGCATCCGTATTTTTCACATACACAAAACACTGTTGGTGTATATTTTCCCTCCTTTACGTTTTGCTCAGCTCATTTAATATATTCTTTTTTTTCCTTTGGTTTTCCCTTTGCTGTCTATGACCAAAGGCTGATTGATGAAAAGTTCACAGTTCTCTAGTTAACATATTAAATAGACTTTTATCCCTCCTGCCAATGTTGAGGCAACTAATTATCAGCACCGTTTGGGAGCAAGGAAAGTTAACCTCAGAAAGACCAACAGAGTCCTTCAAAGAGAATATGAAGAATTGGGGTCTCCCAACTCCCTCAGCTCCAGGCCAATCTGGTATAATTGCCTGAGAACAAGGACTCAAGCACTTGGAGTCTTCACAGATAGAAAGCCTCAGAAATAATGATTACAGCAAATCAGGGCTCATGAATATGCAGCTTATTTCTGCTTAGAGACACTTGAGTTATTGAAATTAAAAATACAAAATATGGATTGCAAAGAAAGCGGCAGGGATTTTTTTTATTTTAACAATTGGAAAATATCACTGGAAATGAAGTCTTCCTGCCAATATGAAGCACATAGTAATCATGCCAGGAAAATGATGCTTTTCTAAATGTGTGTTTTAAATAGATTTTTTACCCCAAAAACTCTGTTTAAAGATAGACTATGGAAGCTTTAACTCATGTGATTTTTCTTTTTGTGGATTTTAGTTTCAAGGTTATTCATTTTGGGACAGAGTCTAATACCATCTCATTCACAAGATGTTCCCTGGAGTTAGTTAGCATCTGTACTCACAAAGCCCTGAAGTAAGGCAACTTGATTTTGGTGCCTTTTTATTCCAGAGGTCCCTTTCCTTTTTCAGAATCTCCTTGGATATTCCTAAGCCAAAAACCCTCCATTCTGCAGGCTTGACCTCCCAGGCCTTATCCCATGCTTAGACCTTATCCCTTTCCCTTTCTAACCCATCAAAAAGATTTGGTCCATGCTCTCCTTATTCATGTTCTTTCAAGGCAGTATAGTTAATAGACAGAAGTGTATGTGTTGATGTTTTATAATTTGCCAGGTTACCATTGTCTTTTTACGATTTAAATTTTCAAACCCCAGTTTCAAAAGTCTGCGCTCTCAGTACCAGGTTGCTGCCATATGGTTCAAATCGCCTTGATCACATGGTTGAACTACTAGATATAAGAATAAATAACTAAAATAACTCTTTAAAAATGATGTGTATGTCTGTGTGTGGGTTTGTGTGTGTGTTTGAGAAAATAACTAAACCAAAGCATAGGATTTAATGACACAGAGGAGGGTTAGCAAATATATAGCAGGTTTCTGTTTCTCTCTGTAGTGACCCTGGCAGATATTGCTAATTGCTGAGGCATCCTTTCCAACTAAGCTAGCATAAGACCTCAGAATCCTTCTTAACATTGCACCTATCAATTAATAGCAAGTGACATTTAGGAAGTCCATATTTTTCTTAATATAGAGCAAACTTAATAACAAAACAAGGCTTTGAACCATCAGGCTGATAAGTTGGTGCTAGAATGTAGGAATGAGATGGAGATGACCTTCAGCTATAGGGGTGAAGCCAAGTTCGGGGTGGTAATGTGGTATGGGGAGAGTAATTTAAGTGAAACAAGTTTCGAAACCAAGAGGCAGTGTGAAGGGTCAAATCCCAAGGGAGTGGGGCATGCAGAGAGGCAATGATCAAGCCTGAAGTGAAAGGATTGTCATCTGGGAGGATTGGGAAGGTGTGGAAGGATAGAAGGGCCTGAATTTGAAGAATCTGAAATTCCTTGTGGTTTTGCAGTTTTCTTTCTGCTTAAAACACATACATCTCCAAGCCTTTCCAAATGGTCACCATCTACCAACAAAAAACAACTTGGCATTTGCCATTTTTAATGCATAGGTTGGCATATCTACCATGCTCTTTGCATTCCTAAGTGGGCTTCTGCAATAGGGAAAATAGCCATGTTTTCTACAAACAAACAAACAAAAAAGACAAGGGAGACAAGAACAGGACCACATGCATCTCCTAGAATCCTTGTTTCTTGAATGATGCAATAATCTTAGTTCCATTTTATGTTTTACGCCTGCTAGTGACTCCAACTTTTGTTGAAATGACGACAAACCCCAGACTTTCCAGGCTACCGTGGGGCCAACCAAGAACTGCCTTCGCTGCTTCCTTCTTTCTTGCTACCTGGTGGAGAGCTAATTGGAGTTTCTTGTTCACCTTGGCCAATGAAGAGGTAGCTAGGGATCATAAGGTTCTGCCAAAACTGTACATTGACCTATAAAAGAAACTTGTTGTAGTTACAGGTCAGGGATATCAGATTTATAATTTCTTTAGTAAAACAACTCTGATTCCTTTTCTTGGCTGGGTGGGATTCTAATGCATCTGAAATAGAAACGTTGAGAGGCCTAGATACTCTCCCAGGCAGCTAGTGGGTCTTGACCTTCGCCTGACACATAGACACATAGGAACGGATGGCAGGGATTGCTACTTTTGTATTTCCAGCATCCTCTCTATCCCTCCCTCTCCCTCCTTCCCTAGCACTTGTATTAAGAGAAACACGAACCCATGTAGAACTGAAAGGGAGGACCAGGTCAGATACTGAAATGGGACCAAACTGCTTAGCAGGTAGTCCCAAGTTAGGGGAGGAAACCCTGCCTTTTTATGGTTTCTTCTCTATGGGCCAAAGAACAGACTGATGGAGGTTTGAAGCGAGAGAGTCAGAGGTTGGTCAAAGTTGATCCAAGCTCCCTTACTTGGAATCAACTTTACTTCACAGCGACAAAACAAAGTTGAGGGTTGAGACTATTATCTGGATAATTTAGGCACCAGGAAGGAAACTAATTTTGCTTCAGTTAATCTGATATTACTGAATAGAACATAGTAGCATTTTTTGGCCTGCATCCAGAAGGTCAATACCTCAGTTTCTGACTTTTATTTGGTCTGGGAGGAATAGACTAAATCCTTTCTTCATTAGGGTGAATGCAGTAATAAAAGATTAAAGTTCTCAGAGGTATTGTAGTCCCTCATTCATTTCTACTTCTGCAATGTGAATTTTCTTGCTTGATGCACTAGTTTTCTATGTCTCCATAACAGTCAAACCCCAGACTTGGTGGCTTAAACAACAGAAATTTATTGTCTCACAGTTCTGGAGGATAGGAGGCCAGGATCATGGTGTGAGCAGAGTGGGTTCTTCCTGAAGCTGTGAGGGAGGATCTGCCCCATGCCTCTTGTCTAGCTTCTGGTGGTTTGCTGGCAATCTTTGGTATTTCTTAGCTTATAGAAGCTTCATCCTGCTTGCTGCCGCCACATTGCATTCTCCCTATGTATGTCTCCAAATTTCCCCTTTTTATTAGGATATCAGCACAGTGGATTAAAGCCCATGCTAATGACCTCATTTTAAATTGATTACCTCTATAAAGACCTTACCTCCAAATAAGGTCACATTTTGAGATATGAGGGTAGGAGTTCAATATATGAATTTTTGGAGGGCATCGTTAAATCCATAATACTCCAGTATATTGTGTGGATCCCTGATATACACACTGAATATGTAACTATAAAACCATAAACATATAATCAAAATGCCATTGCATTTCATTAAGAAGACAAGCTTTTCAAATGTATTTTCCTCTTCCCAGTTTGAGAGAGTCAATCACTCTCTCCATCAGCTGGCTTTAGAGTTTGCTTGAAGAGTACACAATCCTACTTATGTAACCCATCGTGTTTGTGAAATCTGCACTGCAGTTTTTGAGAGGGAATGAGATGTTTGGAAATAAAATCTGTGCAGGAGTGGAAAATGTGTCCCTATTTCACACGATTTTGTTATCTATATTTTTATTTTGCCTTCTCAAGAGGCATGTATCCTTGACTGAGTGATTTGTTTTTGCTGCGCATGTCAGGAATTCAGAAAAGGTGAGTTATGTCACTAGGTCTATTCATTGACCTTCTTTGTGATGTGCAAGTCATTTAAATCTTCAAGGATTATGATTTCTTAAGTCTAAAGTTAATCGTGCTAAATTGAAGTGCGATGAGTATATTAGGAATGAACAGTTACGCTGCTCTTGAAAGTGTGAGGGTTCAATGTTCAAATTGTAATTCTGCAAAGTGAGTCATATCCACGTGCTAGGCATCTGCTTTTTTAATCAGCCCAGCAGCTCTTTCACCCTCCCTCTCATTTCCCTTTTTTGTAGGAACTGTCATTCCTTATTCGAAGTGGCTCTGTTGGGAATGCCAATGCTATTAACTCACTTCTTTGAGTACTGGCTGGTCCTGTCAACTGGTGACTGGACACAGGATGGGCTATGAGCAAGTCAGAACATCAGAGATCTTCCTTGGGATTTTAAAGAGGGATTGGGAAAAAGAAGCATGCACTTTTCTCTGGGTTTACTAAGGTGGGATGACTTAGTTTTATCTGAAGTCAAAGCCTGCTTAGTATCTTATGACAGAAGCCTCTGTATGATAGGAGAGACTAAGACAACACACAGAAGAAAGGAGAGAGAGAGAATGAAATTATCATTTGAATTCTTGGAGGTCAGTTTCATGTCTGAACTTTTAAGTTTCTTGAGTCAATAAAGTTGTCCTATTGCTTAAGCTGCTTTCAATTGGCATCCTGTCAATTGCAACAGAAATAGTCTTTTTCTAAATCCACAAAAAGGAAAAGCAGTAAGACTTATGTTAAAAGTTCAGGATCTCTACACGGGCAAGGAAAACTTTTTGCGGGTTGTAATATTTGCAAGGTATTGGGAAATAATGTATTTTTTAGATTAATAATCCTATTTTTAAGAACTGGAGGTAAGATTTTTTAATGGAGTTACTCTTCTTTCCCATGACTACTTGGCATTTTACTTCTCACTTCATAATTTGAGGAAACCTTAAGTCTAGTATCTAGGACTCTCAAAAGCCCTCTGAGAGGTCTTTAAGTGTATGCTACATACTATCTGAAGTTCTTCTTGTTTTCTGATTATCCTTTAAGACCAACTGAAATGCCACCTTCCTTGTGAGCTCTTCTCTGATTTGCTTAGTTTGAAATGGATCTCCACCTGGCACAGCACCTTATGTCTCAATAACACGAGTCCCATTCTACCTTCTGTTATGTGTTCCAGTGTTGTGTAATACATATCCCAAAATCAATGGCTTAAAACACTGCTGCTTTATTATATCTCATCATTTTGTTGGTCAAGAATTTGAATAGGACTTAGCTGAGGTATTGTTCTCCACTAGTTGTTGACTGAAGTCTCCTGATGGTCTTCAGCTGGCCTAGTCTGGAAGGCCCAAGCCAGCTTCCTCACCGTCTGGCACCTTGGAGGCGTTACTATTGTCTCCTGTCTTTTCGAATTCTATTGTCCCTTTCCTTTTGGTTTCATGCCCAAAATAGTCCTTTTTGTTTTAGTTTAGAAGGGTTCTGGAGGGAGCAAGTGTTCCATCTAGTATTTTTCCGGGACCTCTCCAGAACCTAAGTTTTACAAAGTATGTTCACATTCAGTTTCTATTTTCTCTTTACAGAAGCCTTTTGGGTCTTATTCCTCTATCTTTTAAGATAGGGAAACTAAACAGAGAAGATGACTGGGTGTTCAAACTTTTTTGGTTGCCAGGAAAAGAAACCCACTCAAAGCCAGTAAAGGTAAATGTTACATTACCATTTTCTTTAAATATCCTTATCATCCCCCCCCCCCCCGCTCCCCCCCCCTCTGCGGGATTACACTTGTTGTCTTTGAAGATTGCTCTGGGTATACCAGCTGGATTCTCCTGATTTCTGGAGCCCATGTGTTCATTAGGGTTCCTGGGTGATAACAGAGTATGTCCAGCTAAATGTGATTTTCAGATATACAAGTGCCTTGCCAATAGGTTTCAGCCCTGGGCAAGTTCACTATGGATTCAATGTGACCAAAGAAATGACAGTAGAATGTTCTTGGGGTGAAAGGGTTATACCCAACTTTATTTCCACGGTGGCAGGTCAATCACTAGAATCCCGTCTACTCAGAGCGAATCTGCATGCAGCAAGCCTGTCTCTGCCTCTGGGCCGCTCTACCTGCACAGCCGTCCTCTGGGCCTCTGTCCTTGGTGCTGCCACCACTCTGGCCTCCTCTGCTCTGCTCTCCTGCAGCCTTGCAGCCATGCCACCATGTCTCCTAGAGCATTGGGCAGGGCTCTTTATATAGAGTCAATAACGATGCACTGCCCATACGTGTGTAGTGAGCTAGCCAGCCAGGGCCAGGTGAGAATCCTGGCCACAGGAACCTTCACTTTATCCACAAGAAGTAGTACTCTTAAAGTAAGGACATGTTTCAGATATTTCATGTAATACACATACTAAAAAAAAAATCGTTATTTATATGAAGTTCAAATATATTTGGCCATCCAGCATTTTATTTGCTAAATATGACAATTCTAGTCTATTGAGGTCAACACAGGGTCCATTCTTGCTAGAACTGGTTAGGTTTTATAAGAAAAATAAAGAAAACACCCTCTGGTGCTTGGCTGCTGACTATTGGTAAACCTGGAATCATTCTTTAGCAAAATCTTTAAAAAAAGGGAAACGTCTCTTTTCTTTTTAACTTTTTACCTTTACCTTGGTCCTGTCCACATGTAATCTGGCTTGAGAAATCCTCAAGCTACTTTCCAGCAACACCATCATTGCCATGTATTGTAATAAAAATCATAGCTGTCATTTATTGGGCTGTTGCCATAAGCCAGGCATATTGCTAAATACTTTCAATGTATTATCTCATTTAACTCTCTTATTAGCAGGAGGTAATATTAGTATTATCTTATTTTAGAGGTTTGGCAGGGGTTGAGGTTTGTAAAGCTTAAATGATTTGCCGAAGACTAGTTAGTGTGCGATAGAGGGGCCAGTGAACCATTGTGTCCCAGCTTTTTCCTGAGAGCAGTCTTGAAAAAAAGGAAGGATGCAATGTGAAATTGGTCCTTTGCGTCTTACCGTGAATGTACTGCTGAGTTTCTAGGGACTTTGGAGTTTTGTTTTGGCCACAAAAGGAGTCAGGTCTCTGAGTTCTTCATTTCTTGTGCCTTAATGGCACTGTACCACTTCTTCTCTATTAGTCGCTCATCTTTTCAGTTGTCTTGGACAAATCCAAATTCCAAAATAGAGGAGAGCTCGCACACCCAGAAGACATTGACTTATACTTCATTCTTCCGCAGAACAATGCCAAGTGGTTCTTTTCTGCAGGGCTAAGCCTGAAAGACCCACTATATTCATTGTTCAAGGCAACTGATTCACCCTTGGGAAAGCAGGCCAGTAGCTGAAATTTGTTTACACAGTGACTTGGCCTCAGCCCAGAATTAGGTAATAGGTCGTTATTACCTTTACTTACTTTCTTAGAAAAAGAATTGACAAAAGTTCTAGAAGTGGAACCATTGCAGCATTTGGAGATCCCTGTAAAAACTTCAGATGTTGTCCCTCAGCATTTTTAAAGATCCCCAGTATGACTTGTTTCTCGCCTCAGTCCTTCACCACCAAGAGAATAGGGCACATAGTTACATTTGAGCCCAGATTTTGGCATAAGTCTGGGCTTTAAGGAAGGCTTCCAGCCCTGTTCTATTCCACCTCTCCCTGCGCCGACTGTTACCAATCACTGAATTGGGAAAAGATTCTTAATGAGAAAGGTAATTTGTAGGCCCCATGTTCTGTCATTCATTGTATAAACTTTCAGAACAAAAGTTTGTATATCAAAATGACTTGCCTCTCTTCGATTTTGGCAGTTTTCTTCATCACAGTTATTTCATATGACTAATCCTCTTTTCATTATGCTCTTACATTCAAGGGACAAGAGAGCACGCTGGAAGAATTAAAGAAGGACTAAAATAGAACTTGACCTCTTGTGGTAGAATGTGCTCAAATCTTGGCATTAGAAGGTATGGATTATAGTTTTGGTGTGTATACCATTAGAAGGTATGGATTATAGTTTTGGTGTGTATACCACCTGCTGTGGCCGTGGTTAAGCTATAAATTCTAATCCTCTTTTCATTATGCTCTTACATTCAAGGGACAAGAGAGCACGCTGGAAGAATTAAAGAAGGACTAAAATAGAACTTGACCTCTTGTGGTAGAATGTGCTCAAATCTTGGCATTAGAAGGTATGGATTATAGTTTTGGTGTGTATACCACCTGCTGTGGCCGTGGTTAAGCTATAAATTCTTCAAGTCTCAGTTTTTTCCAAAGTATAATAGTACTGATAATAAAAGCACTTCATGATATTGTTGAAGAGGGAAGGAAAAGATAAGATGTTTGTGATGGCATTTTGTTAAGAGCAAGGCACTCATAGAAAACTTTATATTGTGTTGGACACTGAAATGATTGTTAGGTCCTTCTCCAAGGGCAAAACAACATTTTGAAATTCATTGTATTTGCTCGGTGAATGCCTACTATAACACTGTTGGTTTGGGTTACAAATCTAGTTTGTCTCTGTCTCCCTAACAAATGAATGTAAAGATTGCCAATACTTACTGCCTTTGTACTGTGTGGATATAGCCCAAGTTAGGGGAGTTTCATATAATAACAACTTTCAGAGGCATTACCTGACGGTAAGAAATCTTGGAATCTGTGTCTTCTAATGTCCCATCAATATCTAACAGAATCTGCTGCAGCAGAAACTTCTAGTTAGTTAACAAATAGTTATTGAGTGTTTACTCTTGGTAGAGCATTTTTATGAAACTGAGCATGCAGTTGCCAGAGCTGAGGGCAACTGCACATAGCCATGCAGTAGATCCTGAGGGGCATCGTTTCTATGGACTAGGATGGGGTGGTACTGCTTGAAGGTATGCAGTGTGGAGAAAGCTCTTGCAGAAAGCCCTGATAATCACTACAGTGTCCAAAGTGTACAGGGCTTTTGCAAACAATCATAATTTGTATTTGGACATTTATTTCAAGGGAAATTTAAATATTTCAACCCAGAACAATCTAGTAGGTTTGTTGTAGCCTGATAGGAAATTCATGAAGGAATTCAAAAGCAATACTTTGTTTAAATTCATCAAACCTTTAATTTTCTCAAGCAATAGAAAATTTGACCTTGAAAGGGCATAGAAAAATGAAACAAAAGGTCATTACATAACCTGTCTCAAAATCCTAACTCTAGAGTGTGATTACTGTCTTCCTTAGGCAGGACAAGAAACCAGAGGTATTTCTAAAAACCTCAAAACTGCAGCATGAAGTTCTTTTCTTTTCCAAATCTGACACCTTTAACAGGCAAAATTATTGACAGGTTGGTTCATTATTTGCATTTAAGAAAGTACTCCTATTGAGTAATAAAGGCAAATCATTGCAATTTTATTTTTTTAAGATAATCAGCCATCACTCAGATCTTTCAGATTTAAACCTAATTAGGGTTGTAGTTAATTACATCTACCATGTTCTGAAACAAATAATTATTTTAGTGATTGCAAGTTGTATTTCCTCTTGTTTAAAAGCAGTGGCATGGAGTTTTAAAATCAGTTTAAGTAAAGAGGGACAACACTGGATATGGAAAATCACTGTGCCTTATGAAAAAATAGTTTAAGAATCAAATCATGCAGTGGCAATTTAGAGTTGAATTATGTTAAACATTTCAAAAGAAAGGTATAGAAACATTCTTAGTAAGTGATTTGTTTCACTGGAACAAAATCCCTAAATTGGAATTCCTAAATTTCTAATTCCTAGAGTAATAATATTTCTAGGAACTGAAAGAGCATAGAATGGAGTTGTGGAGAAAATAAATACTGAGAATGAAAAGAAAAAGAGAAACGAAAACAAGAAATCAACCCCACACTTGATTATCCTGCTGGCCTCTCTTCACCTCAGTGTGTCTGAAAGGTGGTGGTGGGTAATTGCTAGTTAAGTTGGTAATATTTGATCCCCAAGGTGAACTACAAGTTATTAGCACAACTGTTCGAAGAGTAATAAACCTCCACATTTTTTCTTTTAATCAGTATAGATCATATAACTGATCTGAGGAATCTTTGCCATGTGATGGGACGACCAGTGCATTCATAGTAGCAAATTAAGCTGTCTGAACTGTGTAGACAATCAAGATAGAATTACCATTAGCAAGTAAGGATTTCCAGGGGTTATGGATTCACTCTTAGTGGAAAAGTATAAATTAAAGCAGTTTCCTCACAAGATATTGTTCATAGAATTGATTGCTTTTGAACATTTCTGGCCTTGTATAATCACCATGGTCAAGTATTAAATGTAGTTATTACAGGTAATGAAGCTGTATTTTAAATTATTTAAAAAAATGAATGAATGTTTATATAATCAAATGATTATTATTAAAAAGCCATTCCCTTATACAATTATACTATTACAATGTAAAATGGCTCTAGAATAGTCCTGAAAAAGATCTTAGTGATTAAGTCATTCAATTTCTTAGTTAATCGACAAGGAAGGCAACGCGCGTGGAGACCTAGCTGCCCCAGGTCACCAGAATGATAATTAAAATTCAGTTTTCCTGTTTTGAAATTTATTCCAGAAACAGACAAGAAAACTACTTATTATGGTAGAGACAAACATAGTTTTCAAGCAAAATGGAATAATATAATTTTAATCAATAACTCACTCATGAGACTTGCTTCCAAATTATTTGAGGCTCAAGTTATTTTTATTATGGAAAATTTCAAACATATACAGAAGAAGAGAGAAGCATATAATGAACCCTAATTAATCTACCATGCAGTTTCCCTATTATAAAACATTTTTTTAGACTTATTTCCTATCCCTACTACTACTATTATTACCACTACTACTGGCAGTAGTGGTGGTATTTTTGCTGGTATATTTTATCCTTTAAAAGGCAAATCCCAAATTCATGTCATCTAAAATGAGTTCTCGCTTATTACACATCCCTGACATAGAAGGATATTTCTAACAAAATCACAGTGCCATTGTCATACTTAACAAAATTACTAATTTCTTAGCATCTAGTACCCTGCACATATTCCAGTGTTCTTGATTATTTCAAGTGTTTTTTTTTTTGAGTTAGTTTGTTTGAATCAGGGTCCAAAGTGTGCATGTTATATTTGGTTTTTATATTCTTAACTTTTAATCTGCAATAGTCTCTCTCTCTCTTTGTTAAAGAATGCTATTTATTGAATAACTCAAGTTAATTTTGTCTTATAGAATGTGCTGGATTCTAGATATGGCTGATTGATTTCTTCTGGTGTTTCACTTTTTTTCTAGCCTTCATATTTCTGGTAAATGGGAAGTTAAAACTGGAAGTTGATTAGATTCAGGTTCTTCTGTTTTTTGTTTTTTTTTTAGAGCAAGTGCTTTGTACTTCTTATTGCATCACATGAGAAGACACATAATTTTGAACGTTCCATTTTCAGATGGTGTAGCTTGATTTGTTCCTTATAAGGTTCCTCATCAGATTTCACCTAATGTGATGGTTATTGCTCTGATCCATTATTTTATTAGAGGTTGCAAAACGGTGATTTTCTAACTTGATCCTTCCTTCTGCATTTATTAAAGTTAGAAATGTTCTGTAAAAAGACATTTTCCTCAGCAACTATTATTGGCTTTGCTGAAATATAATTCATACAGGAAACTTGGGTCAAATACTTGATTTATTCCCTTTGTCAATTTTTAGAGTATGGGTTGTGACAGCAAATTCCAATAATAATAAATGAGGTATTTTTCATTTCTCAGTGTAGTTTTTCAAATATTTGCTATATTTTAATCAGCTCTTATTATTCTTTTTTAATGCTTAGGTCACTTGAAGCCTCTGCAGTTTGACTCTTGAGTCCTTTTGATATCTTGTTCCCTGGGTCCAGTAAAAACAATGCATAAAGAAAGAGACAAAATTCGTGCCATGGACATTCAAAGGAACATGCTGTTGGCTCCAAAGACAATTTATAAAGAGAGGTTAAACTTTTTTTTTGAATTAAGACAATGTTGGAATAACTATTCAAAGTTACTCATCTGCAATGCACAATAGTTATGGGTTTATGTTTTTGTCATATCTAAAACCCAACAATTTCACAATATGTTTTAGGCGTACTTTATAATATTCAAGTTCAGAATATTATGGTATGTACTGTTCATTAACCTTCTTTTTCAGGTGCTGAGGATCCAGGGTTGGAAACTAACACAGGAGAGGTATACTGGCTCGAAAAGCTAGGCTATCATGTAGGTTCCAAAGGAAAACTAGTTTGGTTTCTGTAAAGGGGAGCAAAGCACAGTGATGAAGAGTTCACGTGTTGGATTCAGAGGAATGTCAATCATGACTATTTCAAATCCTGGCTCTGAGGTCTTCCCAATTCACCTTTATCGAGCTTCAGTTACCTCATCTGTGAGACAGGTAATCTAATTCCTTAGTGTAGGGACTAGGACATAATGAAATAATTGTAAAGCATCCCACGTAAGACACATCACTGACTAGTGAGAACAGCATTTCGTAGAGATGTCTTGATTCGGTTGATGGTAGCAGGGAGGAAAGTCCAGCATGGTGGGGGGGGAGCCATTTGAAGGAACTATCTACTGGCTTTTGTAGTCTAGAATTAAAGATGATAATGTGAAGATTATCATCATGTTTTTGGATTCTACCCTTATAAAATTTCTGAATTAGAAGGGACTTGAGAGGGCATCTATCCAACCCCCACTTTACACCTAAGAAAATCGAAGCCCAGTGACATTCAGTGACTTGCAATAATATCATTACCCTGCAGCCACTAAAAGAAAGAGCTAAGACAAGAGCAGTATTGTCCAACAGAAATATAATGCAAACCACGGGTGTGATTTAAAATAGCCACTTGTATATTTCACATTTACAGAACACCTCAACTCAAACTAGGAACATTGCAGATATTCTGTACTACAAGTGACTAATGACTACTGGACTGGACTGGACAGGCCCAAAACTCAGTTCTCCTAATTTCAAACTTAATGCATTCACTGCTATAGAACATGACCTTATTATTTTCAGTATCAGGAATAATTGCCCTACAACATACATGAGCCATCAGACATTATTTTTCATCTAACAAAAAATGTCATCAGTGGTCCTGCTGCATTCTGGAGAAAGAATTCTTCTAGACAGCCTTTCCCAGATACATACCACTTCGGGAAACTGTACCGGTAGCTTGCCAATGAATAGTTTTAAATGAAGATGCTATTTTAGGCATAAGGTGCTAATTGCAATCATAGAGATTTATGTTTTTCTGAGAAAAGGTTTTTGGCTAAAAGTTCTTTCAAAAAGTATATTAGTAGAGAAAATCAAATTGGTGGCACAAGTTTTTACAACATGCATTAGCTTCACTGCTATCTTCGTTGCATCTTTCATTTTAAATTTCCTTTTAGTACATATACTCTTTTAAAAACACCATCATTTAAAAATTAAAGTGTTTTATATATATGTGTGTGTGTATGTATATAAACATGTATATATATAGATAGCTTTGAGAATCAAATAATTTCTCAAGATTTAAAGTCAGCAGTAACCTCCCAATCCTATTTCCTGTTTCTGCTTCCCAATCCTCCAGAGGTAAATTTGAACCCTTCTGGGTATTTCTTTTTGGTATATATCTTCAGAATTCTAAATAACGGGATTTTAGTATTACGTTCTAATTTTTTACTTTTAGGGACTTTTTCGGAGACCTTTCTGCAATGGAAGATAAAGACGTAGCTCCCTTTCAGCCCTTCCCTGCAACATATTTAATCACTCTCCTGACCCCTCACCCCCCCAATAAAGGTTATATTATTAGTTTGATTAGAAAATTCAGTGTTCAGCAGTATGAATGCCATGTATAAATACAATTCATGCCTTAGTCATGTGCCATACAATAATTATTTTTCTTTCACAAACATTTTTACTTCTTACTGGAGTTAATGATCTTGTTTTGTTGTTTTATTTATATTTTTATGGACGCCCAGCCCGCAACTCACTCACTTGAGAAGTGAAGCTGGAGCTTTTGCCTGCAGGATGAGCAGGTGAACTAGTTGAAGCAGGGGTGGGAGGGGGAGAAGCATCTAAGAGAGGGAAGAATATGTGCACAGGCCTGTGGCTCGAAGACAATGGTAGACAAACTATAAGGTGGTCACTGTGAGTGGAACTTAGAAGCTCATGGAGAGAGAGATGAAAAACCGCTGGAGTGGCAGAAGGGGCCAGGCCATGTACAGGGTATATGTAGTATTAATGGCTTACTCTTAGTCTTAATTATAGTTAAAAGAAATTCATTTAGGCATTTATAATAGAGGAGAGAGATGGCCAGATTTACAGCCCTTCCTCTCCATTCCTTCATATTTTTATAATAGAGTATTACCCTCTTATCCACTGTTTCACTTTCCGCAGTTTCAGTTGCCCGCAACCATAGCCGGGAAGCCCCTGATTCTCCTGACGAATCGTCAGAAGGCCAATAGTTAGGCTAGTGCTACGTCACCACACTACGTCATTCACGTCCCTCTGTCTCATCCCGTAGCCGTTTAACATCTCACATCATCAGAAGAACTGTGAGTAAAGTACAATAAGATATTTTGAGAAAGAGACCACATTCACATAACTTTTGTCATAGTATCGTGTTATAATTGTTCTATTTTGTTAGTATTGTCGTTAATCTCTTACTGTGCCTAATTTATAAATTAAACTTCATAGGTACGTATGTTTAGGAAAAAACATGTACACATAGGGTTTGGTGCGGTTGGCAGTTTCAGGCAATCCCTGGGGTTCTGGGAACTTACCCCGTGGTTCTGGGGGAAGTACTGTAATGTTCTGTTTTGATTAAGTTGGCCAGGATTTTTCCCATTGTTAGCGGTCAGTGAACCTTAACTGATTTAGAAGCTCTCTTGCGTTTGCATTCTGGTGTCAACCCTCAGTTTTTTTATACTGGGTCCTGTTTTGTTGTGTTGCCTGAATGTTGCCTAGAGCTACAAATACAGCGTTCACATGGTTCTTTTGCATCTGTAGCAAATAATTGTTCTTAGTTCCCTTTAATAGTAGTTGTTGCATTCAAATCAATTCACAGCTGTCATTTTTCAGGTACAGTTCTCAAGTTAAACCTATCACATCTTTTATTATGCCAAAAAGAGCTTTGTTTCTGCCATGTTATCTCCTTTAAGTCCTATGAACGCCAGGCATGAGAGTTGTCACTGCATGATTCAGCTGCAATTCATTTGTTGTCTTGTTTCTATTCATTTTATTTGTAAAAGTGGCAAAAAATCAGGATGTATGATTATCATATTCTTTTCTTTCCTACTGCCGGAACCTGAAATTCTGTTCTGCCCACACTACCTCCTCCCCACTACCTATTATACTGATCAGATCAGTCAGTGAACCAGGGATGGGGAAGGGGTTGTTTCAAAGCCCTTGTTTGAAAAAGGGCTGAGAAGTACTGCAAAAGAAAAATAGGTAGAAAAAAAAGTCAGTACAAAAGGGAGTACAGGATGGAAAAGAGAAAAGGAGTGCCTATGAAGATGAAGATGGAAATATTGGATAATTAAAAAAAATTCAGAAAATGAAGAGTGAAGAATGGAGAGAACCATTTGAGGTAGTTCACATGAATGTTGGGATGGAGAGAAGTGGGAGCATTCTAAGATGTGATGTGGGTGAGATTTTTTTTTCATAAAGGTATCTTTTCTTAATAACTTGAAGAGTGAGAATCAGAATTAATTTTCTTTTCCTTGGAGTAATACAATGTGGTGAGACAGGGTTGGGTAATGGTAAATGGAGGTCCAAGTCATTTTCTGTAAATTAGTATGCTGGTGGCAGAGTTCTCTGCAAGTATGAAGAACTGGACTCTGGGCATGGTTTGGAAGTAGAGGACATAGAAATAGCCAGTTTTTCTGCAAAAGAACATTAGGGGCATTTAATTTTTGAGTGATAATCTGAAGGGATTAAGGAACCAGGGAGTTGGGGAGAGGGTTCAACAATATGATGATTGAGGCCACTGAAAAATTCCTGGTGGCAAAAATGGCTTTGAAAATTTTAAGAATGGAGATGGGTCCTGTTAGAGTTAGAACTGTTTGCTCTGATCTGTAGGCTGTGATGGAATCCTCCCTTGTCATCTCCAACATTGCCCTGCGGGAATCATACTTTGGGGAACATTCAGGTCTCATAGGTCAGAGAGAAAAAGGTAGTTGTGGGAGGCTAGAGTTCTGTAGGCTCTCAAAATAGGGGTAAGTAGTAATAATGAAATGTAAGTCCCTAACAATCTATAAAATCTTGGGACAGCATTATGGATTGGGGGCCCTGCTATGGGAGACATGACCCTATAAAAGTGGAAGCATATGTGTAGATTCTGAGAATACTGCAGCTTTTCACCCGTAATCATACTTATTTAGATGGTTTTCATTTTTTGACCGATGTGAAAATCCTCCATAATCAGCTGCTTAAGAATTTGCAAAGGCATCCTTTCTATGCAGAATGAAGTGATAATTGATTTCAAACAAACATAAAAAAAACTTTGTTCCCCTTCTAACAGCACAGTTGGCAAAATCACAAGACATAATTTTATGGGCTACTTGAGCTCCTGGGAAAACCACAACTAAATACCTTGAAAAATTTTGTTAAGGGTTCTGCACTCTAAATGGCCACTAGATCAGTGCAGCTGCAGGCAATTTGCAGGAGACTGGCAATGTGGTGTGTGGACCCCGTGGCACTGAATGCTAATCTGAGGCTACCCCTCCAACAGCTTTTGCCATTCATCATTTTCACATCCAGATGGCTCCCATTGTCTTTCTAGTCCTCTTTTTGTGCAAAGTGGCTGCTCTTAAATCATGGTATATTAGTGTTGGAAGCAATTTTATTATTCATCTAGTAGTCCAATTACCCACTCTTTGTGGAAGAGGAAATGGAAACCCAAAGGGAGGAAATATCATGGTCAAAACTACCCAGTTACTTAGAGTCACTCGAGGTCATCAGGATCTCATAATTTTTGAGAAAGCATGTATCCCAGGATTTGGAGTCAAATAATTCCAAGTCCAAATCTCATCTCTGTTATTTAATAGCTATGTGACCTTGGACAGTTGATCTCCAGTTTTCTCTCTGTAAAATGAGGATGATAATGCAATTCCATCACAGGCTCTTATGCCAACAAATGGATACTATTTAAAGGGATTAGTTTAGTATCTGGTACATAGTAAATGCTAAGTTAATTAGCTGTTACCTTCATGGTTCCAAATCTTTTCACATTAAAGCATGAGGAATTGGTTCTTTTTAGGAGGGAGGACCAAAGGAGACGGTATTTTGTTCATGAACATCTGCATATATAGTTAATAGTCCGATGATCAAGCTTTGCCAACCTCATGGTTGAAAATGTCTTTCTGAAGGGGACATTTTGCCAGACAATAGGGAGAATGAAAATTTAAGTTCTTAAATACTGTGCTTGCTATTATTATCTGGCATACATTCATTGATAATGATGAACAGTGGAACATGTCACCAATTTGGGGCATAAAACGAGTAAATGATGCTCTCTGAATCCATCATACTGTGTCAATATAAGGAACAGGAATTTTTCAAGGTTATAAAATGGCTTCAAAATGAAACAACACTCAATCTTTCTGTAACTTCATGGGGTAGTTGGTGAACATGTAAGCTTTCTAATTGTTAGTATATTGAGAAATCTAAAAAAGAAGGCAAATGATAATTAAGCAAACCCTGTTCTCCTTTAAATTAATGTATTAATTGTCCATTGAAGACAAAAAACTTGAAATTTTGGAAGGTGATCAGTGTGTGGGAGACTCTGGAAACAATGAGCAAGAAAACAATGGCCTTTGACATACTGACATTTACTCTCTACTAAAAAGGCTTTTTCCCCATGAAATCATAACTTCTTTACCATTAATACAGAAGTTCAATTTCCATGACAACAAAAGCCTAATGCAGTGTTCTCCACAGACTAATTGCTGAGGAATTACAAGAGGCAGAAATTTTTAAGATGAAAATTCCCTGGTTCTCTCTTAGAGATTCTGGCTCACAAGATCTAAGGTGGGGCCCAGGAATTCGCATGCTTAAAATCTCTTTAGATGATTCTTGGGCACCCTAAAATTTGAAGAACACTGGCCCAAGGGAATTTCTAGTTTGGGATTATGTTGCTTCAAGCAGAAATCTGGTGTATCTTAAGAAAATCTAATATACCCAAATCCTAGAATTAAAAATGATTATATGTATCACTCAAAGGTTTCTTGTTCTGCAAAAGATTTATGTCATGTCTTAAAAATAGTGAGTTTTTATGCATATCGATAATTCTCTTTGTACAGATTTGATTAATGCCAGTATCTTCACCCCTTCCCACCAAGAAACAAAACAAAACAAAGTAAAAACCCACCGAAACAAGCAACACTCTTCAATACTGAGCTCAAATCTGACTTTACCTAAGATGTCTCCTTTTGTATCTGGGCCACTAATACACTTTGTAACAGAAAATTACAAAGTGTAACAGTGCTTTGTAACAGAAAGTATTTTTAATACGTACAGCTTGTCTCCCTAGCTATATTTTGAACACCTTCAGGAAAAGGACTGGGAGTACATTTGCTGTGTTCCCTTGTTCTCTACCTCCCTCCCTTTCATCTGTTCTTCCTTCCTGCTTTATTCATTTAATTTCTCAAACGTTTATCAAATGTTAAGTTCTCTGAAAGTCAGGTTCTGTGTAAGGACCCCGGGGTGAAAAATCTAACGAAACTAAGGAGGGGGTCTGGACTATATCAGGAGGTGACAAACTGCTGGTGCTTTCATTCATGACAAGATAACGTTCTGGCTCCTATTATGGGGTGCTTGCAAGGACTCTTCGGATACCCTGTGAGGATCTCTTGTCCTCACAAGAGAACAGACCAAATCTATTCAGCTAACTATTTTTGTAAATTAAGTTTTATTGGAAAACAGCCATCCATGCCCATTCATTTAGGTGTTGCCCATAGCTGCTTTTGTGCAACAGTGGCAGAATTGAGTAGCAACCTAAAAAAGCCTAAAATATTTACTATTTGGCTCTTCACAGAAAGCTTGCTCAAATCTCTTGGATTATATGATTGCTAAGGTCCAGCCCAGTTCACAGCATTCTGTGGCTGCATGCTCTGAAGTGCAGGCGCAGGGTCCTGTCAGAGGGTGTAAAAGGGAACTCAGTTTAGATCAGGATGATGGGTATCTCACTATGTAGTGTTTAATCTGAGACCTAGAGGATTAAGGCAGGCCAGGAATGGGGGAATGACATTCCAAGCAAAAAGTTTTATGTCTTTTATGTCATTTTGTTTTCCAAAAGAAAATTTTGTGGCCCAATAAAAGGGGGAAATAAAACATATAAATACTACCAATATTTATTGTTATTATCTGGGAAATACGATGAAATGATTTATGTCCTGAATAAGTGGTTTTTTGACTTTTTTGGTAGCTAGCTAAACGTGAAATTAAATGCCATTTAACCTTTTAGAGCAGGAATTAGCACATATTTTCTTAATGGAAAAACAGTATTAAGTTTAGACAGCCATACAATCTCTGTCATGACTACTCACTCCTGTTACTGCAGCATGGAGTGGCTATGAAAATTCACAAATGAATGAGCATTGGCTGCATTTCAATAAAACTTTATGAAGAGTGAAATTTGAATTTCATATTATTTTCAAGTATTATGAAGTTGTATTCTTTTCATTTTTTCAATGAATTAAAAATGTAAAAACCCTTCTTAGCTCATGGGCCATACAAAAACAGGTGTTGGGGTGAATTTAACTGGTGGGTCATAATTTGCAGCTCCTGTTTTGATCTTACATTCCTTCCCTATAAAATAGGAAGAAAAGAAAATAGGTATTTTCTTTTACCAACCACTTACAGTCGTTAGGATTAAGTGAGAACCATTTGTCATTGAAGTTCTTTGTATAGGACAACATATCCAGATGTAATATATTGTCATTTTACATTCACAAAATTATTGAATTATCCACAGTTCAGTTCAGGATGCACAATTTTTCTGGAAGTTGATGATAAATTTATCACTTTCATGAATTAATTTTGCTGAAGGAAGAGAAAAATATGAGTACATTTTATATGTGTAGTAGATATGATTCTCTTATTCCTAATTTTCCTAGAACAATGGTTGGCAAGTTAAGCAATTTTTAAGGGTTCGAGCTGATTATACCAACATAGATGTGCTTTTGTACTTTGTTTCTACTCTTCTCATTGAACTCGTCATATTCTGTTTTATGTAGTTGTTTTATTGGACAGACTGGACTTGAGAAGGTGCAGTCAGGAATCAGCTTCATTATTTTCTAAGTACTGCCTTCACTTAAGCTCTTTGGACCACCTTCCCCAGCTTAAAATATAATAACATCAGCAAATCTCGTACACTTTCAGATATTTGAATGGTTTCGTTATCAGGTATTACGAATTCTAGTATAACCTAAGTCAAAACTTTAATCTCTTATCCAAATCAAGTTTCTCTCTTTCTACCTCCCGCCCCCTGCCCCAGGCCTGACCCCTGGCTCCCCAGTCCACTGGTGGGAAAGGGCAACACAGCTCATTCTTGGGTTCTGCGTGCTCTGCTTGGGTCTTCCATTCACTCTGCTGCTTCTAGCTCCTCCAGTGCTGAGCTTAGAGCATGTATGAGTGTGTGTGTGTGTGTGTGTGTGTGTGTGTATGTATGCATGTGGGCATGCACCAAGTGTGTGTATTGAATTCACAGAAAGAGGAAAATAATAACTTGTCTGATGTGGGTCAGTTTGATTGCTGGTGCTTTCATTCATGACAAGATAACCTTCTGGCTCCTCTTACGGGGTGCTTGCAAGGACTCTTTGGATACCCCATGAGGATCACTTGTCCTCACAAGAGCAGCAGCTGCCCTCTTGGGCTGTTGACATTCCCTTAGCTCCTGGGGCAGTACACTCCTGGCATTCCTGTTATCTTGAAGCAGGAGTTCTTTAAAGAGGGCTCTGGCTCTACCTTTCTGTGTGAGCATCCCCTGTCCTCACTCTAGATCTGTCTTCCTTCCCCTGCCTCCAGAAGGATTATCTTGCTGAGCTTTCACATGGCTTAAAGAGAGAGAGGATGAGAGTCATAGCACTCTATTCCCACAAATACCCTTCAGAGTGTACTCTCTTCCTTACTGGATTTCTGGGCATCTCTCATCCTGGTTGGAGCTTTGTGATGAACTAAGGATTACTACTGGATAGGTTGTGTTATCTTTTAGCAATCTTCACAGGCGTGTCTAGTACAACCTGTTCAGCATATGTGCATTAATTGGCCTTATGTTTTCCCTTTCATATTTCTCCTTACTGTATTCATTAGCTATTTGAGGGAAAGACCTCTTTGAATTTTCCTCAGTTTTAATATTTGCTTGATGGATATGTAAGTAAACAGACATTCAGCCCCTCCTAATTCCTAAGTAAATAGGGATTGAAGTCAGTGGGCTGATCCATTCATTCAATACTGAATGCCTACTATGTGCCAGAGTTTTGTAGTAAGGGCTGAATATACAGAAAAGACCAAAGAGACATAGCCTGTGACTTCAAGGCTTTATTTAATAGGGTATATATATATTAAACAATCACAGGACTAATCTTAAATTTTGATGTATGCTATGGAATGAAAATGCACTGTCCTGTCCAAGGGCATATAAATGGGAATTTAATTTAGATTGGGGTGATGGTTATCTCAGAATGTGATATTTAATTTGAGACCTGAAGGATTTCTAAGAGTTGAGGCAGGCCAGGAACTGGGAAGGTTATTCTAAGCAGAAGAAATGGCATGGGCAAAGATCCTACTGCAGAGAAAAACTAGGTGTTTTGTAGGAAGTTTTGAAAGAAGGTGAGTGTAGCAGATTGTGAACTAGGGGAGAGTCAGATGGGTGAGGTGAGGTGAGGATAGAGAAGTGTTCTGGGGTTTAATCCATACAAGGAACAGCAGGCCATGAGAAAGGATTTGGATTTTATCTTGGGAGCAGTGGGAGCTTTTGGAGGTTTTTAAGGACAGGAGTGCTTCGCTCTCATTTGCATGCCCAGGTGGTTCAGATTCAATGACTTATTGGCATCAGGGACATAGATAATAAATACAGGAAAAGTCCCTTATCAGCAGAAGCCAGTGCCTCAGTTTTAGTCTTATAAATATCTTGCAGATTCTACTGTGTTCAGTGAAGACATTCTTCCAAAAACACATCATGTTCCCTGCTATTCTGAGACTGGATTTGATCATGGAAGTGTCTTCAAAGGACAGTCCAGTGCAGAAACATTTTGGTTCAATCCTGCAGATTTCAGATAACCTAATGGATGGAATTGTGTTCTTTCAGTGAGAAACCATAGCAACATGCCATTTAGAAGGCACACTATATAATCTATCTGTTCTTCAGTTAGTATTTTGCAGTCCAGAAATAGTCATCATTGCCTAATGTGAGTATGCAAAAGGTCAGGCAAATATAAGCCCCAGTGACAGTGCAGTGCCCCCTCTACCCCTCTAGTTGGCGGGGGGGGGGAAACTATGCCTTGTGTTGGAGATGCATGGTCAGGTGCTTTGGGGCCAGGAAGGAGGAAGGAACTGGGGCCAATAGCTCTGTATTTCAGTGCAAATTATAAGCCAGTTCTCAACATCTAAGTACAAAGAATGGTGCCATAGTCCATAGAATTGCTCCTTTTCCAAAACCTCATCTACAGACAAACTCAGTACCCCTTGGTACAATTCTTATTAAACTGAAAGATTTAGGATTCAGAGGTTTTATGTCCTGGTTCCATTTGGGATTCCACACATACTCCCTATCTTGTTTTAGATGCAAAATAATAATCCATATATTTTCAATATATACCTGGAGGATTTCTCGTCATTTTTAGGAATATAGAGAGCCAAAGCTGCCAGCTTGGTATCCATCAATATATAGAGATTAAAAGGTAAAAGGGTCTTTCTTAAAAAACCAGTCAGAAGTGGTAAGATCTTTAGGGAGGTGTCTTCAAGATAGTTGGTCACAGTGTAAGTTCGGTTAGTATTTGGTAGGTGAAAAATGGAGAGGCCTGGAAAGAAAAAAGCAAAGGGAGAGGAAAAGGATCTCCTGAGTCTTCCATTCTTCTGGTAAGACACATGGATCTGTTTTGTTGAGTAATCACATCTTCAGGTGCCAGTTTCTTCTCCTTTCCTCCTAACTAGAATGTTTTTCCTTTTCTCTTTCTCCTTGTGTTCCCATTGTGTCTTGCACTGCCTTTTTGATTTCTCTTGCTTTGTGCAGCCAGTGTTTTGTGAAGTGACTCCCCAAGCAGCCTGTTCTAAGGACTCCAGTGGGCTGTGTCCTATATCCATAGCCTTCTCCCTAATCCAGCATTACAAAGCCTGGTAGCTAAGAGTATTTGCTTCCCACCTTTGTTGACTCACCTCCCTAGTTTGTCAAGGGGGATGACCTTTAAAAGAGATAACACAATTAATTACACGGTCAGGATACCCTCCTTAGCAGAGGCCTAAGGTAATAGTACCCCAATGTAAAATGGACATTTGCTAGGTAGTCTGCACCTCAAGTATAGAGAGGGAGAAAGAGAAGTCAGAGCTCTAGGAAATGATGCCTAGAGGTATTTAGTCTGCTGCATTTGTTCATCTATTCCTTCATTCTTTCATTCATTCAATGAATATTTCTTGAGTATCTATGTGTTAGATGTTGTGCCAAGAATTGGGGTTACAACAAGAGCTGAACAGACATGGTGCCTATCCAAAGATAGCTGATGGTCTAATGTGAAAAACTAATAAACAGGCAATTACCATACAGCGTGTAAAGAGAGTGTGGATTTTATGTCAGTGAGAAATAAACTTTTTTTGGATTAAGCCACTGGGATTTTATGGTTGGGTGTCACTGTGGCATAGCCTGTCTTAAAACTAACAGATTTATCTGGATGAAGAAATATACACCTGCCTAAATCACGTCTCAAACCTTTTTTTCATGTTTCTGGAAGAAATAACTGTATCAGAGGCCAGGATTCATTCTGCAATTGGTCTCTATTTAGCCACGATATGTCAGAAATTGGTCTTTTCTTCCTTTCTGTCTTACCAAAAAAAAAAAAAAAGAACACTCAGGTGTATATTCCTGCTGCTCACCATATGGTTAGTGGAATCCTCCTGGGATTTGGCTGTACTTGGCATCAGACGAAATTTCACACCATCCATTCTCAGAAACCAAGAAGCAAGTTCTGTTTCTTTCCAGCTTCATTGCTCCCACCTGATGGCAAGATAGCTGACTAATTTTTTTCTATCCTTGTTGCCCTTTCAGAGCACCAAAGCTATCTTCACTTGAACATCAATGAATTACTCATCCAATGTAACTATTTTCAACAGGGAAATTATTTACAGCTGCCTATCAACAGTGCTGGGGCAGGGAGATTACAAAGGAGAGATTTTATTTAAAATGAAATCGAGCTCCTTTCTTTAGCCACGCAGGCTCTCTCTTTTGACCGTTCACCGGAAGGGGGCAGTATAAGAACACGGTTTGCTCATCCCTTAACGCGCCACTTCTTTAGAGAATCTGCATTTCAGAATGTTTTTATTAGGAATCACACCATGTGTTTTGTAATTATTTTTACATATGTTTACAGGGCTGATAAATTCCAGAGCATTAAAAAAATCCTGCAACATATACAACAGATTTTTAATGGATTTGGTTTAAACTCTGGGAGACTGAAGTGGAATTTTTCTAGCTGAAAGATGGGGTAAGAGGTCAGCTGGAGGAAGACCAGGCAAATGAGTTTAAGCCCATAGTGGCCTTGTTCAGCTTCTACTCTTCTTGGAGTGGTTTTTGCAGGGTTGAAAATTCTCTTTGTAGAATTTGGCTGTCTCATATCCTCGCTCTGACTGGAGGCAGCCTACACTCAGCAATCCTTTAAAAAGGATTCCTAAATCAGCACTAATTTAGCATATTCCAGAGCACCAACAGCTAGTTCGTTTCAGGAATGCTGACTCTGACAGGTGTGGTGGAAACAACAGAGGCGTCTGAGGCTGCCAATGAGAGACTGAGCAAGTCATCTCGTCTTCCCGGACTTCAGTTATCTTCCCTGTTAATGAGGGGCCTGAATGAAGTAATCCCTATAGCCTGTTGTATATTTGAATATCTGTGATTCTACAGTCAAGCATGGTTTTTCTACAACTACTATTACTAGTACAACTATTACTGGAAGTGGCAGTTATTATATTATTAATATGTACCAGACATTGTTAGTGCTTCACATGCATTCTCTTCTTTCATGTTGCCGGGATGCTATGAGGTATGTATTATCAACCATATATTATAGGTGACAAAGTTGAGGATTGGAGAGGTTGAAGGAACTGTCTAACATCACAAAGCTAGCAAGTGATGAAGACATGATCCAAACCCAAACATTCTGACTCCCAAGTCCCTGCTCTTAACGACTGCCACATATTATTTTTTTTCCAGCACTTGCATGCTTACATTAGTCTTTAACATTCATAGGCTTGGCACCAGGCTACGAGGATTGCTCTCTCCTTGGTCTCTGACCTTTTCCTTTCTGCTCATTCAATTTTCCGTTTCTCACAATGCCCTTTTCCTGGCTATTCAAATATTTCTCGCCCTTCAAGTTCTAGTTTATGCCCGTTCTTTTGCTTGACTACTGTAGCCCATATAACCTGTTTTTCTCCTGGGATGTTATGGCATTTGTAATCCATTCTGTATAATTTAGACTCAACTTGATGTTGTCTCTTATTTTGCTCTGTGTTTTAAATAAGTTAGTCTTGTCAACATTAACTACAGTGCAAGAAAGACTCCTGAGGATGGAGAACACATCTTAGTCTTCTTAATCTATGAAGAAAGCAGGGTTGCATAACAAGTTGGGGATCAATAATTTCTTTTTGTTTGTTAGAGATAGACCTCAGGCGAAAATGATCTCTTTTGCTTCTAAAAATTATGGTAGTCTCCGAGAAAAACACTTTTTTAGCCTAGCTTAAAAAAAAAACTAAGACGTTTCAAGCCTCGCTGGCCATTTATAATCAGGTATTTCACAAGTTTAATAATCAGAAATTGTTAGTGTTATCATCAGTATTACACAGGTAGCTAACATTTATAGGTTACTTGCTACATTCCATGCATTGGGCTTACGTTTTACACAGGTTATATTTTATATATTTCACTGTAGCACTACAAAGAGAATAAGAATCCCCACTTCACAGAAAGTATGACAAGTTTAGAGATGTTGAGTAATTCATATAGAGTCTCACAAGAGCTAGTACATGGTGGGAGTAAGGCTACAACCTATTTTTTTAAATTTTTATTGTAGGTCCTGTTTTCCTGGGTCTGGCCTGATTTTACCATGCTATAAATTAACTGTTCCTATAAATGACAATGCATGGCTGTTTTTCATCCATACTCATTCCACTCCCATCTAGAAATCTATCTAGGGTTTCATAACTGTTCTAATAATTTTTAAGTTCTTATTTAAAAGTTGCCTCTCTAGCCAGTGTCCAGTGAGAACTCAGACTTGCTTATTGGGGTAAGCTGAATTATAATCTCCTAAATATGTTTATATACTAGTTCCCAGAATTTTCAAATGTTACAGATTGCAAAGAAACCTTGGAGGTGTGATTGATTATGGGTCTTGGGATGGGTCTGTTAATGCTCTATTGTCCTTTGGGCCCTAAAGATAATTGTAATAGTCTTTATAAGAGGGCATCAAGAAGGTCACAGGTGGAAGGAGCCTCTGTGATGACAGACAGAGCAGATATAGGGATGCTGCTGCCAGAAGCTGAGGAATGCTCAGCCTCGAGAACCTGCAAGAGGCAAGGAATAGATTCTCTCCTGGAGACTCTAGAAGGAAACGGCCTTCTCAATACCTTCATATCTGTCCCCTAAAACTCATTTTGACTCTTGACCTCTAACTTTAAGAGAATTAAATTTGTGTTGTTTGAAGTGACTAAGTCTGTAGTACAGTCACACTTCAGGGATATCCTGGTTTGGTTCTAGATCACCTCAGTGAAGTGAATATTGCAATAAAGTGAGTCAAATTAATTTTTTGGTTTCCCAGTGCATATAAAAGTTATGTTTACACTATAGTCTCTTAAGTGTGCAATAGTATTATGTCTTAAAAAATGTACATACCTTAATTATACAAATAATTTATTGCTTAAAAATGCTATCGTCTGAGCTTTCAGTAAGTCTTAATCACTGATGACAGATCACCATAACAAATATAGTAATAAAAAAGTTTGAAATGTTGTGAGGATTACTAAAATGTGACACAGACATGATGTGAGTAAATACTATTGTCACAATAGATTTGCCCAATGTAGGGTTACCCAAATCTTCAATTTGTAAAAAATGTGGTATTTGTGAAGCATAATAAAGTACAGTAAAACGAGGTATCCCTGTAACTTGTTACGGTGGCAAATACAAAACAAATACACTAATACAGAGTTCTGTGGACACACCCATTTCCAGAGGCTGAGAGGCCAGACTGAGTAATTGCTCATCCTAAACCCTTACTGTCCTCTTTGAGTCAGAAGAGATGAATGCACCTGAAGGTTAGGAATAAACGAGGGCCAGCCCTAAATGCTGTCCAGTGTCTGGGCAGTAATAATGGGGCAGTACAGGAAAAATGTACACCAAACCCACACTCAACTCAGGTTTTCTTTTTCTGAAAAAGGAAAGGCTGATGGAACATGATTTCATAATGTACCATGGAATGGGATGGACTTATTGTTTGGGTGGCTTTATTCAGCCTGAGTTTGTTTTGTTTTTCATAGTAGAATTCTCCCTGCTTGGATTTAAATGTCTGTTTTCAAGAAACTGTCACCACCATACCACTGTCATACCACCAGCAATTGAAGTTAACCATAGAAGGTACTGCCGTTTGATGATCTTAAGCCGCCTGCTTTTCATTTTGCTAATAAGCAGTGAAATGTGAATATTGCTGACCATGCTTTTGGGTACAATATTATGCATTCCTTTAAGCAGGTGATAAATATCCACCTGGGAGGCAGTCTTAGTTTTGAAGGAAAATGAATAATGCTGAACTGTTTGAATTTGACAGGACAAACAGAATTCATAGCTGTTAGGAGCTTCACTGAGGAATTAGCAGGCTAAACCTTTGAAGAAATCTTTTCTGAGGACATGCTAGTGGGATCATCCCTCAAGACTGTCCCATTCCATTTCATTCCATAGAGCTTAGCTGCTAAATCAGACTCTGAGAATTGTGAAAAACCTCAGGATATCATCTGGAAGCCACTTAACATAATTATTAAGAACAAAGTTTTGAGTTCAGGAGCTCTCAATTACTTGCTGTGTGACCTTGGCAAGTCACTTAACTTCTCTGAGTCACCATTTCCCCATCTATGAAATGGGGATAATTATGGTTTCTCATGTACATAAAAGTCTTACCAAAGTATCTGGCATAGAGGGTCTAGCCAAGGCCTTTTCAGTTATAAGTAGCAGAAACATAATTCAATCTAGGTAACTGAAAGAAATGTTTCATGTAACTAAAAATCAAAGAGTAGACCTAAATTTGGCATTGCGAGATTCCATAATTCAAAGTATGTTATTAGAAAGACTAATTTCTGAGATAGGTTCTTTCTTTGCAGAGGGCAAGGAGAGATTGCCTAGCAAGACTGAGGAAGGAAAGAACACATCATTCTCTAAGAGCACTGGCTGAACAGTCCTGGAGAGAGTCTGCCTTAGTCTCTCTGTGTGTTCTTGAACCCTAATTACTGTAATCTGAGGGATGAATGTCTGATCTGCCAGTTCTGGGTGTCATGTTGGTTCAAACTTATTTTGTTTTTAAGAGACAAAATATTCAATTCTATACTGTTAGAAACAATAAAGGAACCCTATTGGTTCCTGATAGATTTGAGTTCAAGTAAGAATCAATTTACAAAAACAGTATCATCAGATATCAGATTTCTCTACTTCTTTCCACTCTTGTGTCCTGTATCATCACTGGCTTCATTTTCAGATTTCCATACATGACCCTGGCAACCAGAGGTTCTGTCTTCACAAGGTCAAAATGATTTTATATCTCACATCATGTGACACAGGTTAAGAGCATACTTTCAGTGCTCCCACAAAATTTCTGGCATTTATCCCTTCTCTTATTGCCTGGTAATGGGTCACATGCCTCCCCTTGAACCAATCTCTGTGGCTTGGAGGGTGGTATACATCAATTGTATTAAGCCAAAAGTAACTTACTCATTCAGCTAGAACATGACTACAAATGGAGAGATGTATATTCTACAAAGAATCAGGATAACACTGGGGGCAAGGGGAGTTAAATGAGTATATTACGGTGGCACAAACTCAGTCCAGGCTTATATATACATATATATATGATAAGCAAAACCAACAGGTATCCATGACACATGTCAATAAATGTTAGCTATTTTGTTAGGATGTTATGCCACTCATGTTATAGAAACTGGGGTCCTAGAAAATGAAGTGACTGCCTCAAGGTAGCAGAGGTAATAAGTGGCTGAACTGATACCAGCATATTCAGAAATACATTCTTTCTGAAAAGCAGGTATGGGAAGTACTAAGGAGGACCTTAGTGTTCAATCTGGATGCTTCACCAGTAGAGGGGGAGAATGCACAAACATAGAACTAAAGGCAAGAAACAGAAGTATTGAGGATGGGAAAACAAGATTTCTAGAAATCACAATTATCTTTTAAAAGGGAGATCCTGTGACAACCACTTTTCGCTGGTGTTTTACTTGAGGATCTGTGGTCTAGAACTTGAGAAAGCACTTACACTATTAACTCAACAGCTCTTCTGAGGCATGTTCTTTGCTTTCAGCCACTTGCAGCTTCCCTCTTAGCTAGGTAGGCTAGACACATGGCTTCTTTTTAGGATCCATTTCCCTTTGTTTTCTCTTTTCGGTTATTCCTGCTTTCTTTCATTAGTGTCTATATCAGTTTGTGGGAAGCCACTGAATTTAATTCTTCTCAGATTAATTGAGGGTTGAGAATCATCAGTGCCTTAAAGAAAGTGATCACATTCCCTAAAGTCATCCAAAACATCTCATGCTGAAATAAGAAATGATGAATATAACTGGAAAAGAAGTACTGAAACTTTTGTTAGTGTAGGACGAGGAGTTCAGCGAGTGGGTGAATAAACTAGCCCATGTAGGAACCGCAGTTGGACACCAGGCAGTTGCTAGAGCAACTAGCTAGAGGAAGGAAAGCCAGGCAGATGGGACCTGGTATTTATAGAGGATATTGGCAGGTGGTAGGTCTTAGTTCTAGCTGCTGTTTGAAAGAATGATGCAGCAGGCAGACAGTACCTGTGGGGAGATCTGGGTTTTTTGTTTGTTTGTTTTGTTTTTTGCCATAATATACTTTGCACCAAGTATAATGCTTGTCACATAGTAAAGTCTTAATGTTTCCGCAAAATATGAACAAAAAGCAACGTTTAGAGATGCAGAAAGGCAGCTGGCATCAAGGAGATTTGGTAGAAGGTAGAGAGGGGACACTTTCATAGAAAGGGTTTCTTCGATGCATGACTTTCTGTGCTAAAACCAGGATGATTCTGGGCACCTTCGGATGACTGGTCACCCTAGCCCACATGGCCAAAAACTAAAGATTGAATTCTGGGAGGACTAGTAAGAGTAGATAGCATCCCTTCTCAACCTCCTGGGTGCCACCAGGATATATGCACAAGTGTGGGACCAATTAACTTGACCCAGATGACCTCTAGTTTGTAGCCCCTCTAGGATAAGGGGTGAGGGTTCTTCTAAGCCTTAGGTTTCTTCAGAAAAAAAACAGTCGCCCAGTGTCATGACTAGAATGGCCATCAGAAATGTATGGTATGGATTGATTCTCAGTCCTACCAAGCAGGACATCCATTTGGTTTTTAATTATTTGGTTTTTGGAGTGAGAGGGACTTGGATTTCCACTCCTGACTTGACATGATGGCTTAGGTGAGTTACTTACTTTGCTTACCTCATCTGTGAAATGGGTGTAATAGTCCCTGCATCAAAGAGCTGTTAAAAAGCCTAAGCGGTGTGAAGTCTGTAAAACATTTAGTATAGCACCAGTCTCATAGCAAAGATAAATTAGTGATAGATAGACATTATTCTATCTTGGATGGCTTTTCCACTTTCTGCTTGCTTGGATTTAATGATAATGCCTTAATATTTCTAAACATAACTTTGGGTTTACCTCTAGGACAACCCAAAGCTACACCTGGCCCTGAATGAATTTGATTAAGAAATAAGACAAGCTGATGAATGAAATATGAAGAAAGAATTCATATTCAGAGTGTTTTAAGTACCCACTGAAGTCAGATAGGGACGTGCCTTGTATGAATTATTAAAAAGCCACTAAAATCTAAAATGTTTATGTGATTCTGAGATTTTACTGGAAAAAGCTAACTATGAAATACACTTTTATTATTTAAAACAATTTTTTTCTAAAAGCCTTACTGATTTATCAGTGTAATTAGAAACCAAGCATTTGATGTAAGGCTTTCTCAAAATAGAGAAAAACAATTCCATGCCTAAAAGAATCTTTGTAAATTCAGTGTAACTGTCTTTCCAATTAAATGACATTAACTAATGTTAACTATGATGGAAATAAAATTACTGTTATCTTTCAAGAGAATGTATTCATATGCAGAAAAAATGATCACAGGTGTTTATGAACTAAGAGTCTATTTTAGCATTAAGTGGGAGGTCTGTTTGTTGGATTTTGCTTTAGTTTCTACTCCTAATTATATGCAGCCATAAACTGGTCATTTATGCTCTTGGTGCATTAACTTACTCAATTTTTTTTTTTGGTAGGAATATTAAATGCATGTTAAATGTTTACTATGCAGGTCAGTGGTTCTGAATCATGTGCAGTTTTGCTCCCTAGAAGATATTTGGCAATATTTCGAGACATTTTTAGTTGCCATAAGCACAGGAGGGTTGTGCTGCTGGCATTTGGTGGCTAAAAGCCAGAAAGAATGTTAAACAATGCACAGGACGCCCCTTGCCCTGCCCTTCCCCCGCCATAACAAAGAATCACCAAGACCTTGAAATTAGTTAAAGATCTTTCTTTTTTTACCATTGAAGAATTAGAGAAAATATTTACAAGCATTTTCTGCTTTAGATAATCTTAAAATGTGCAAATTCCCTTGGGAACAGGACTTTTATGAACAGATAATGGAAGTCCTCCTCCGTTCAAAGCCCAGTGCCTGGCGCTGTTGTGCAGGGAAGAACCAACCAGTTACGGTCATTGTCTTCACACAGTTTAGTTGTGCAGATGAGTCAGACAATGAAAGTACGTAAATAAGGAAATATGTAACAAAATGTAAGATGAATGTCATGAACAAAGACCACAGGGAGCCACGAAGGGTGGTTTGCGGGGATTCTCCTTTGAGGTGATGCCTCAGGGAGCCTCGCTCAAGGCGACAGTTGAGTTGAGCCTTGGAGAGTAATGGTGCTAGTCTTTTAAAGGATGAGTACAGTGATGTTCCAGGGAGCAGGAGTAGTGTGTTTACAGGCTTTTGAGGTGGGAGCATGCAAACTCCTGGAGACATGTTAAGGAGTTTGGGTGAGTTTGTAAATATAAGGAAAAGCCATTGAAAGGAGTTAAGTGAGGGACTTACATGTTTTTATTTATATTTTTAAATACTGACTGTTGTAGGGGGAATAGATTGGATTGCGGTAAGAATAAAAAGCAAGCGATCAATTAGTAGCTGATTGTAACAGCCCAGGCAAGAGATGATTATGGCCTGGACTTGGGTAATGGCCGTGGAGCTGAAGAAAAGCTGATGAAATCAAGACACAGGTCAAAAGTAGCATAGCTAAGATTTGATGATTAGTGAATACATTTAGAGGAGTATGAAGAAAAGGGAAGAGCAAGGACAATCTTAGAAACTGGGTAGGTGCAGGATGGCGCTGTTTAGATGTCAATAATGGTGGGGAGGGAAAGGCTCTAGGGACCAAAAATCAAGAGCTCTCTTTTGAATATTTTCATTTTGAGGTGCTTGTGAGTCTTTTGATTGGAAATGCTGAGCAAACAATTGTAGAATATCTGTCAGGATCCCAGAAGGGGAGTCAAGTGAGAGATGTTATCTAGGAGTCACCTGCAAAGAGAAGTTAATCAAGGCCACAGGAATAGATACAATCAAGAGCAAGGGCATATAGAGGAAGAACAGTAGTAGTGGGCCTGGGACTGAACACACAGGGATTTAAATATTTAGAGTTAAGGCCCATTGTATGATCACATTTATTAAAATCCTGTTCTGCTCTGTCCCCTTCTGCCCCCCAAAGTTTAAGTTCCATGCTTTTAATCATGCTTCTCTGGTTCACTGAAATAACTAATGGAATTCTAGTACTAGCCTTCAAACTGGCAGTTGCCTCTAATTGCTGGTGCAAGAAATCTTAGTGCCTTCAATAAAAAAAAAAAGAAATAAAAGAAAGAAATCTTGGTGCCACAAGGAGAAAAATTTCCACTTTTCTCTTATAGATGTAGAAAAGCAGGTTCTGCTTTGCATCATGAAATTCTCCTTGCAAGGGATATTTTCAACAATGGCATCGCGTAAGGTACTCGGACTTCACATATTGATAGGTTTTGTGAAAATAACTGTTAACCTCTAAAATGTCTGTAAATCTTATTAGTTTTGCTTAATAATGTGTTGCCCTGGAAATAATACTTAAATTGACATCCTTGTTTTCTAAGAACTGTAAATACTCGTGGGTTTTTGCTGTTAAACCAGTAGGGGAATGCTCTTCCTCCACATGTACAAAGGTAAAAAAAACACAAAATCTATGTCTCTGCTAATTTCTTATTTAAACAAAAACCTTTGAGAAATAAAAAGAAAAACCTTTTAAATTAGCAAACAGAAAGAGCTAGCAGAGAAGGTTGAGGAATCGCCAGAAAGGCTGGTGAAATGCTAGGAGAGTGGAAAAACAGAGCTTAAATTTAGGGAAGAATCTTTCAGGAAAGGAGTCAGTTATGGTGAGATGTCTGGAAAGATGAGAACTGAAAATGTCCAGTAGATCTTTATAGCAAGCTCATTGGTGATCTTGTCCTGACTGGTTTCAGTGGAATGGTGGAGATGGAAGCCAGTCTGAACTAGGCTATTTGAAAGGTGGGAAAGGCAAACAAAGTCTGTGTTCTAAGCAGCATGAAGCCAGCTTGTAACAGCATGTAACACAAGATAATTTCACAAGACTTTTCATTTCTAAGACTTCTATCATGTCAAGAGGATAAGTCTTTTAATCCCCATTTTTATTGATGTGGCGATCAATATTGTTACTTCTGCAAAGTTTCAAAGCAAGTAAGTATGGGCTAACAGAAGCCAGGCTTGAAAGTAGGTCTGCAGAGTCAAGGCGGATTCCCTTTCTTCTGGCAGTGTCAGGGAGAGGGGGAAGTGACCAGAGAACAAAGCATCCCTTATACGTTTAACAGACTTCTCCACTCTCACTAGACCTATACGTGGTTCCACCTTTTCATGTGTGAATGAAACAGTGGAGCAAGCCTAGTTCTTCCCAGTGGAAAGGAGTCCTTAGGTTGTATCTGAAACTCATGCATTTCTAAAGGAAAATTCAAAGGACCACTATTTAGATAACAATGAGCAGTGGAGAATGTAAAATGCTTAGGAGCATCATCTGAGACACTTTGTTACTTCAGCTGTCCTGACAGAAGTGCTGGGTTCTGAAATTTTAAGTGGCAGGTAAGCCTCAGTGGCCTCACATGGTACATCTTGGTCTCTCAGGAATTCAACAGCAGCATGGTGAGAAATTGAGGGAGCTGGGCATAGAAAATGTATCTGTTGAACTCTTGAGTAATTTGGGTTTAGAGTAGTAATAGTATTTTTTTAATTAAGGTATCATTGATATACACTCTTATGAAGGCTTCACATGAAACACAATGTGGTTACTACATTCACCCATATTAGTGAGTACCCTCCATAGCCCATTGCAGTCACTGTCCACCAGTGCAGTAAGATCCCACAGAGTCACTGTTTGCCTTCTCTGTGCTACACTGTCTTCCCCATGATCCCCCCCACACCATGTGTGCCAATCATAATGCCCCTCAGTCGCTTTCTCCCTCCCTCCCCACCTGCCCTCCCACACTCCTCCCCTTTGGTAACCGCTAGTCCCTTCTTGGAGTCTGTTAGTCTGCTGCTGTTTTGTTCCTTCAGTTTTGCTTTGTTTTTATATTCCACAAATGAGGGAAATCATTTGGTACTTATTTTTCTCTGCCTGACTTATTTCAATAGTAACAGTATTTTTATGTCATATTCCTTGAATTTGTCAAATTCCTTTAAAAGCAGACTCTCTGAACTTGTTCAAGGTGCAAAAACATGGAGATAAATTGAATAATCATTCTACTATTTTTTCTTACCCTTGAACATAGGCAGAAGGTAAATTTAAAGATGGCAGCTATGAGAACCAATTAAAAAAGAAAACGATTATTTGTTATTTTCAAAGCCTTGAAAACCTTACTGGGATGGTGGTCCTGATTTAGAAAGATCTAAAAAAGTTAGTTATGAGACACCATCAGTTACATACAGTCTGACTCCAGTTGTATGTCATTCTAGAAAAGGCAAACTATGAACACAGGAAAAAGATCAGTGGTTGCCGGGGGCTGGTGGTGGGCGAGATGAATAGGCAGAGCATAGAGGATTTTTAGGGCAGTGAAACTACTCCGTACAATACTATAATGCTGGATACATGTCATTATACATCTGTCCAAACCTGTAAAATGTGTAACACCAAGAGTGAACTGTAATGTAAAGTGTGCTGTGTCAGTGTATGTCACTGATGATAACAAATGTTCCTTTCAGTGGGGGAGGTTGATAATGGGGAAGCTATGCATATAGAGGATGGGATGTATGAGAAATCTCTGTATCTTCCTCTCAATTTTGCTATGATCCTAAAATTGCTTTAAAAAATAGCCTTAATAAATAAAAAGTCAACTTAAGTATTATTTCTGGTGCAGCACATGCTGCCCATTTCTCCCTTAGCAAGGTCGCTCCAGCGTGGTCTGAGTCTCATGTGAGCCAGCACTCCTTTTACTAAATACTAGGAAATGCCTTCTTCCCCTTTCCTAAGTCTGCGCTCACAAACTTCGTATCCTGCAATCAATTTGATCTACCTCAGAGCCCTATAAAAAGCCTATTTATTTATAGACTCTTAATGAAGCCATTTAAAAATACTTTTTATTATGGAAAATTTTAGTCTCAAAAATAGAACCCCTGAATACTTTATGAAAGTATAAAGAACCTCATTTACCATTCACTAGCTTCAACAATGACCAGTTCATGGTCAATTGTGTTTTCGTCTGAACCCCTGTATTATTTTGAAGAAATTCCCAGGTATTATATTAATGAAGATATTTTTGCTTTGATTTAAATCCACAGAATTGCATATACTTGCTTTATATAAGTTAAATGTATTTACCATATAATATGCATTCTGTTCTCAAATAGTATAGCTTTCCATTTATTGTCCCCATTGTGGAAATGGCTAAAAATTCACTTTTCTTCTTTCATATTATTTACTTTATTATTTATTATTGAAGAAAAATTGACAACACAGTACTGAATTAGGTTATTTACTTTAACAGATAGTACATGCACATGGTTCAAAATGCAAACTCTTCAAAAGGGTGTCCAAGAAAAGTAAGTCTTCCTCTTTTCCCTTATCCTCCTTTCTCTTATGAGGCAGCCACTATAGCTGGTTTCTTATGTATTTGTTTATAGATATTTTATGCATGTATAAATGTGTTTTTGTGTGTATGTGTGTATATTAAGAGAGAGAGAATAATATTCATGGACTGACTTTGCTTTTTTCACAGAACAATATGCCTTAGCCATCTTTTCTTAACAGGACTTATAAAGCATAGAGCTGCCTAATTATTTGTAAAGTCTGTGTAGCATTTCATTTTATGATGCCACTATATAGTATGTTTAACCCATTTCTGTTGATGTACATGTAAGTTATTTTTAATCTTTTGCTGTCACATGATATACTTTGTAACTTTCAAATCTCTAGTGCATTTTTTTTCATTGAACTTCTTGGAACCAATGTTTTAGCTACATGCTGACTTTCTCTTTCTAACTATTCCTTATTCCAGTCTCTGTTCCCTGACTTCTGTCTTTTCCTACCTATAGCTTCCTCATCACAGTTTTTGGCGTATAGTTGAAAATCAAGGGCTTGCTCTTTGGGCAGTGACAACAGTGAAGATCAGGAGCCTTAATTTTCTGCAGCTCAGCAGAAGTTAGCAGAAGCCTGGGAGCCCAGCCCAGTAGAGCATAGTAGAGCTGTATAGTATAAATGCCACCCTTTCTTTTTATGGTAAACTGAGGCCTAGGGAAATGAATAATTTTATCCAGTTCCCCAAGAGCATTAACTTCTCTTCTGACTCAGAGGAATGAGTCACAAAAAGATTGAAAAAAAAACCTAAATGTATTTCTTCATAAAGAGACATTAAAAAGTTGTCTTTAGGGAATGGCTTTTGTACTTATAGAGTTAAGGAGAGAATGTTCTGCTGGCATCTCTGGGAGAAAAGGAGTTAAAAAAAATTTTTTTTATTAAGGCATTATTGATATACACTCTTATGAAGGTTTCACATGAAAAAACAATGTTGTTACTACATTTACCCATATAATCAAGTTCCCACCCATACCCCAATGAGTGACTGTCCTTCAGTGTAGTAAGATGCCACAGATTCACTATTTGCCTTCTCTGTGCTACACTGTTCTCCCTGTGACCCCCCACACCATGTATACTAAACATAATACCCCTCAGTCCACTTCTCCTTCCCTCCACACCCGCACTCCCACACCCCTCCCCTTTGGTAACCACTAGTTCCTTATTGGAGTCTCTGAGTCTGCTGCTATTTGGTTCCTTCAGTTTTGCTTTGTTATTATACTCCACAAATGAGGGAAATCATTTGGCACTTGTCTTTCTCTGCCTGACTTATTTCACTGAGCATAATATCCTCCAGCTCCATCCATGCTTTTGTGAATGGTAGGATTTGTTTCTTTCTTATGGCTGCATAGTATTCCATTGTGTATATGTACCACCTCTTCTTTATCCATTCATCTACTGATGGACACTTAGGTTGCTTCCATATCTGGGCTACTGTAAAAAGTGCTGTGATAAACATAGGGGTGCATATGTCTTTTTGAATCTGAGAAGTTGTATTCTTTGAGTAAATTCCAAGGAGTGGGATTCCAGGGTCATATGGTATTTCTATTTTTAGTTTTTTGAGTAACCTCCATATTGCTTTCCACAATGGTTGAACTAGCTTACATTCCCACCAGCAGTGTAGGAGGGTTCCCCTTTCTCCACATCTCACCAGCATTTGTTGTTCTTAGTCTTTTTGATGCTGGCCATCCTTACTGGTGTGAGGTGATATCTCACTGTGGCTTTAACTTGCATTTCCCTAATGATTAGTGATGTGGAGCATCTTTTCATGTGTCTGTTGGCCATCTGAATTTCTTCTTTGGAGAACTGTCTCTTCATATCCTCTGCCCATTTTTTAATTGGATTATTTGTTTTTTGGGTGTTGAGGCGTTTAAGTTCTTTATATATTTTGGATATTAACCCCTTGTTGGATATGTCATTTACAAATATATTCTCCCATACTGTAGGATGCCTTTTTGTTCTGTTGATGGTGTCCTTTGCTGTACAGAAACTTTTTAGTTTGATGTAGTCCCATGAGTTCATTTGTGCTTTTGTTTCCCTTGCTCGAGGAGAAGCGTTCAGGAAGAAGTACTCATGCTTACATTCAGGAGATTTTTGCCTGTGTTGTCTTCTAAGGGTTTTATGCTTTCATGACTTACATTCAGGTCTTTGATCCATTTTGAGTTTACTTTTGTATATGGGGTTAAACAATAATCCAATGTCATACTTTTGCATGGAGCTGTCCAGTTTTGCCAACACCAGTTGTTGAAGAGGCTGTCATTTCCCAATTGTATGTCCATGGCTCCTTTATCATATATTAATTGACCATATATGCTTGGGTTTATATCAGGGCTCTCTAGTTTGCTCCATTGGTCTATAGGTCTGTTCTTGTGCCAGTACCAAATTGTCTTGATTACTATGGCTTTCTAGTAGAGCTTGAAGTTGAGGAGGAGCATAATCCCCCCAGCTTTATTCTTCCTTTTCAGGATTGCTTTGGCTCTTTGGGGTCTTTTGTGGTTCCATATGAATTTTAGAATAATTTTCTCTAGTTCATTGAAGAATGCTGTTGGTATTTTGATAGGAATTGCATTGAATCTGTAGATTGCTTTAGGCAGGGTGGCCATTTTGCCAATATTAATTCTTCCCATCCATGAGTATGGGATGGATGTGTTTCCATTTATTGGTATCTTCTTTAATTTCTCTCATGAGTGTCTTGTAGTTTTCAGGGTATAGGTCTTTCACATCCTTGGATAGGTTTATTCCTAGGTAATTTATTCTTTTTGATGCGATTGTGAATGGAATTGTTTTCCTGATTTCTTTTTCTGCTAGTTCATCGTTAGTGTATAGGAATGCAACATATTTCTGTGTATTCATTTTGTATCCCACAATTTTGCTGAATTCAGATATTAGATCTAATAGTTTTGGTGTGAATTCTTTAGGGTTTTTTTTTATGTACAATGTCATGTCATCTGCAAACAGGGACAGTTTAACTTCTTCCTTGCCAATCTGGATACCTTTTATTTCTTTGTGTTATCTGATTGCTGTGGCTAGGACCTCTAGTACTATGTTGAGTAGAAGTGGGGAGAGTGGGCATCCTTGACTTGTTCCCTATCTTAAAGGAAAAGCATTCAGCTTCTCGCTGTTAAGTATAATGTTGGCTGTGGGTTTGTCATATATGGCCTTTATCATGTTGAGGTACTTGCCCTCTATTCCCATTTTGTTGAAAGTTTTTATCATGAATGGATGTTGAATTTTGTCAAATGCTTTTCCAACATCTATGGAGATGATCATGTGGTTTTTTTCCTTCTTTTTGTTGATGTGGTGGATGATGTTGGTGGATTTTCGAATGTTGTACCATCCTTGCATCCCTGGAATAAATCCTACTTGATCATGATGGATGATCCTTTGATGTATTTTTGAATTTGGTTTGCTAATATTTTGTTGAGTATTTTTGCATCCATGTTCATCAGGGATATAGGTCTGTAATTTTCTTTTTTTGTGGTGTCTTTGTCTGGTTTTGGTGTTAGAGTGATGCTGGTCTCATAGAATGAGTTTAGAAGTATTCCCTCTTCTTCTACTCTTTGGAAAACTTTAAGGAGGATGGGTATTAGGTCTTAACTAAATGTTTGATAAAATTCAGCGGTGAAGCCATCTGGTCAGGGGTTTTGTTCTTAGGTAGGTTTTTGATTATCAGTTCAATTTCATTGCTAGTAATTGGTCTGTTGAGATTTTCTGTTTCTTTCTGGGTCAGCCTTGGAAGGTTGCATTTTTGTAGAAAGTTGTCCATTTCTTCTAAGTTATCCAGTTTCTTAGCATATAATTTTCATAGCATTGTCTCATAATTCTTTGTATTTCTCTGGTGTCTGTAGTGATTTTTCCTTTCTCATTTTTGATTCTGTTTATATGAGTAGACTCTTTTTTTCTTGATAAGTCTGGCTAGGGGTTTATCTATTTTGTTTATTTTCTCAAAAAACCAACTCTTGCTTTCATTGATTTTTTCTATTGTTTTATTCTTCTCAATTTTATTTATTTCTGCTCTAATCTTTATTATGTCCCTCCTTCTACTGACTTTGGGTCTCATTTGTTCTTACTTTTTCTAGTTTCGTTAATTGTGAGCTTAGACTGTTCATATGGGATTGTTCTTCTTTCCTGAGGTAGGCCTGTATTGCAATATACTTTCCTCTCAGCACCGCCTTCGTTGCGTCCCACAGATTTTGTGGTGTTGAGTTACTGTTGTCATTTGTCTCCATGTATTGCTTGATATGTGTTTTTATTTGGTCATTGATCCATTGGTTATTTAGGAGCATGTTGTGAAGCCTCCATGTGTTTGTGGGATTTTTCATTTTCTTTGCATGATTTATTTCTAGTTTCATAACTTTGTGGTCTGAGAAACTGGTTGGTACAATTTCAATCTTTTTGAATTTACCAAGGCTCTTTTTGTGGCCTAGTATGTGATCTATTCTTGGAAGTGTTCCATGTGCACTGCTGCTTTTGGGTGTAGAGTTCTGTAGATGTCTGTTAGGTACATCTGTTCTAATGTGTTGTTCAGTGCCTCTGTGTCCTTACTTATTTTCTGTCTGGTTGATCTGTCCTTTGGAGTGAGTGGTGTGTTGACGTTCCCTAAAATGAATGCATTGCATTCTATTTCTCCTTTTAATTCTGTTAGTATTTGTTTCACATATGTAGGTGCTCCTGTGTTGCGTGCATAGATATTTATAATTGTGATATCTTCTTGTTGGATTGACTCTTTTATCATTATGTAATGTCCTTCTTGGTCTCTTGTGACTTTCTTTGTTTTGAAGTCTATTTTGTCTGCTACAAGTACTGCAACGCCTGCTTTTTTCTCCCCATTAGTTGCATGAAATGTCTTTTTCCATCCATTCACTTTTAGTGTGTGTATGTCTTTGGGTTTAAAGTGAATCTCTTGTAGGCAGCATATGGATGGTTCTTGTTTTTTTATCCATTCAGTGACTCTATGTCTTTTGATTGGTGCATTCAGTCCATTTACATTTAGGGTGATTATGGATAGGTATGTACTTATTGGCATTGCAGACTTTAGATTCGTGGTTACCAGAGGTTCCAGGTTAACTTTCTTACTATCTAAGAGTCTAACTTAACTCACTTAATATGCTATTACAAACACAAATGAAAGGTTCTTTTTTTTTTCTTCTCCTTTTTCTTCCTCCTCCATTCTTTATATTTTAGGTATTATATTCTGTACTCTTTGTTATCCCTTGATTGACTTTGGGGATAGTTAATTTAATTTTGCATTTGCTTAGTAGTTAGCCCTTGTACTTTCTTTCCTGTGGTTTTATTACCTCTGGTGACAGCTATTAAACCTTAGGAACACTTCCATCTATAGCAGTCCCTCCAAAATACACTGTAGAGATGGTTTGTGGGAGGTTAATTCTCTCAGCTTTTGTTTATCTGAGAATTGTTTAATCCTCCTTCAAATTTAAATGATAATATTGCCAGATAAAGTAATCTTGGTTCAAGGTCCTTCTGCTTCATTGCATTAAATACATCATGCCACTCCCTTCTGGCCTGTAAGGTTTCTGTTTAGAAGTCTGATGATAGCATGATGGGCTTTCCTTTGTATGTGATCTTTTTTCTCTCTTTGGCTGCTTTTAATAGTCTGTCCTTATCCTTGATCTTTGCCATTTTAATTACTATATGTCTTGGTGTTGTCTTCCTTGGGTCCCTTGTGTTCAGAGATCTGCACACGTCCATGGCCTGAGAGACTATCTCCTTCCCCAGATTGGGGAAGTTTTTCAGCAGTCACCTCCTCAAAGACACTTTCTATCCCTTTTTCTCTCTCTTCTTCTTTTGGTACCCCTATAATGCGAATATTGTTCCATTTGGATTGGTCACACAGTTCTCTCAATATTCTTTCATTATTAGAGATTCTTTTTTCTCTCTGTGTCTCAGCTTCTTTGTATTCCTCTTCTCTAGTTTCTATTTCATTTATTGTCTCCTCCACCATATCCAATCTGCTTTTAATACCCTCCACTGTGCTCTTCAAAGATTGGATGTCCAACCAGAGTTCATTCCTGAGTTTTTGAATATCTTTCTGTACCTCCATGAGCATGTTAATGATTTTTAATTTGTACTTCCTTTCAGGGAGAGTCATGAGGTTGATATCATTATATCTTTCTCAGGAGCTGTTTTAATAATTTTATTCTGAATCAGGTACCTTTGGTGTTTCATATTTGTGTATGGCTCCCTCTAGTGCCCAGAAGCTCTACTATCTGGAGTTCCTCACCCCCTGAAGCAATGTCGGAGGTCGCAGGGGAGTGGTTTTGGCGCATGGGGGGAGGAAAGAGCTGTTTCCTGCTTCCTGGTTGCTATGCCTGTCTCCACTGCCTGAACCAGTGGGCCGAGCACATAGGTATAAGCCTCTATGCTTTGTGTTTGTAGTTGCTGTCGCTAGATCTTCCCTCTGGCTGGCCTAACACCAGGGTAGGGTTTGCCAATTGGGAGCCAGGTGGGGCTGGCCAGGAGAAAGGCACAGTAGGCCGCTTATCATGGAAGGGGTTCTTGGAGCTGTATAGGCAGCCAGGTGCTGGAGCACCTGAAGATTGTGAAAGCTTCCAACCTGCTGGACAGAGTACACCCAGACAATTTTGTCTACCTGTCCTTTCTCCTGAGCAGTAAGCTCTGTGCAATCCTTGCCCCTTTAGCAGCCCTCTTGCTAAGGGCTTCCTTATTAGGAAGTCTCTCAGACTGCCTACCTTTCTTTTGTCCCATAGCGGCTAGATATGGATCCCTGCTTTCCACAAGCAGTTGGAATCTTTGTCTCTCCAGGAATTTTGCCTGTCTTAGCTTTCCAACCCCCTAATTATGAGAGTATCATGCAAGAACCATGAAATGTAGGTTTGTGCTCCCAGAGCTGATGTCTGGAGTTAGGTGTTCAGCAGTCCCAGGCCTCCATTCCCTCCCTGCTCTGTTTCTCTTCCTCCCGCTGGTGAGCTGGGATGGGGGAAGGGCTTGGGTCCTGCTGGGCCAAAGCTTTAGTACATTACCCTGTTCTGTGAGGTGTGCTCTTGTCTCCAGGTGTATGCAGTTTGGAGCAGTCATCTTTGCTGTTGCTCTTTCATGAGTCGTTGTATCAGTTATATTTTCATATTATATGCGGTTTTAGGAGGAAGCCTCTGTCTCACCTCTCATGCCGCCATCTTTCAAAGGAGGTTGTTGTATGTATAATCCGCCCTTGTTCACAGAGCAGACCTAGCAAGAGAGGGGAGGTAGAACACCTCACTTTCACTGAATTGCCCTTAGGGTTCATATTCATGGCCTTTCATTCCCCCTCTAAGGTCTTCCTTGGATGCTTATGATAACCTTATTTTGCCCGAATAACAGCAGCAGGGACTCACATTTATCGAGTACTTACTATGTGTTCCAGAATCTGTATTCTTCAGCTTGGTGCTGTCCTTTCTTTGTGAGTGATAATGTTCAGGAGAAGAGTGCACGGGTGACTTGGGCCAGTTCACACATGTCTGGATCCTTGCCATATTGGGGGCAGGAGTTGGATGAGCTGGGGTTCTACAAGCTTGAGCCAGGTCTGGAATGGACCGTACTGTTCAAGGACTGCCAAGGACGCACCAAGAAGTTTCATAAATGAAGCATCCAGGCAGGAAGCTGTACACAGTTTGGCACACAATTCAGTCAGAGGATTAACCTAGGGAAGATGGGCAGAAAACAAGTGAGAGACAGCGGGGTGAAAACCGAGGACATCCAGAAAGAGTAAACAGGTTTGCATGGAAGAAAAGAGCTTATTTCAATAGAGATTTCCTGAAGTGCTGGAGCCTCAGGAGCTTTGGACCTCATGTTGAGAGACTGTACATAAATGTGGAAAAGCAAATTGTTTCCTTTTATTGCCCTCAAGTCCCATTTAGTTAAATGCTGGAAAGGAATGGTATTAGGGAATAACTGCATATTAGAGACTAATAAGGTTTATAGAAAAAGAAGAAAAAATGTCCACAAGGTGGGAACAGGGGAGGCATTGCTGTCTTGTTTGTCCATTGGCTGGGTCCACATCAGGGAAATAGCAGGGGCAAGGATTCTTCACTTGGTCATATCCTTCACACACCAGGGAATATGCTGTTTTCTGTTCTCTATGCATTGGAAGATCAAGGGAACAATGTATATTGGGAATTTCATTTGTTTATGTTTTCATCATTTAATTATATAATTAAATAATTAAACATTCATGAGGCATTTACTATATGCTAGACACTGTTCTAGGATTCTGGACATACCCAAACAAGGTGGGTCAAGTCCTTGACCTCATGGGGCTTACAGTCTCGAAAGCGACTGAAAGACATGAGCTTGCACAGTGGCTTAAAATGCGGTCCCAGGAATTAGACTGTCAGGTGCCCACCCTGGCTCCACCACTCACTTACTGTGTGACCACTCTGCCTCAGTTTCCTCGCTTATGAGAAGTGGATGATATGGGTGCCTCTCTCATAGAATTACAAAGATTAAATGAGGAAATGCAAGCAAAAGATTTACTGTAGGCCTGGCACATGTACTAATAAATATGCATTATTTTTTCCAAGGCTAGAGGCTTAGTCTTCTTTAGGAGTCTGGTTTATGGCTCTTGGTAGTTCACCTCTTGGATCATCTTCATTTTCTCACTACCTGAGTGGAGCTGAAGGTCAGGAGAGCACCCTGCTTCCCCAGTATCTTCATTCAGGAGGGAACTCCTGTAAACTTCAAGCTTGCCGCTTGTTGCCATCAAAACTTACAAATTATGTAATCTGGTTGGTGCCCAGCCCAAAGATTTGAATTATTCCAGTCAGAGTGGGAAAATGTTGGGGAAAGGAAAAAGAAAGGATACTCACTCCATATGATTTTTAAAAAGTATTCTGCATGAATATTCAAGTCCCTCACCAGCACCAGCCACAGCAGAGAAAGGCTGGCCTAACATTTGCCCCCTCAAGTACAGTCTTTTTTTCTCCAGACAATTTAATGTGAAATATCTCCTATATAAAAAAGGAAATTAGGGTTGATTTGATATGCTAGGAGGGCATACGTGAAGCCACTGTATGCTTTGATTATTCTGTGTCTGAGTAATTAAGAATACCTCACATGCGTCTACATTCTACAGAGCTCTTTTTCAGGAAACTGCAAATAATTCCTGCCTCAGATACATCATTTTAACAGACCTCTTGTGAATGAGCTTTTGCAAAGGAGAAGTCTTTAATGACTAGACTAATTGAGGAATGTTTATGTATCAAACACAAAGCTTGAGAAACATCTGGGAAATAATAATTCACTTAGTGGGGGTCAAGATAAGACTTAAATTGAGTTTCAGATCAGAACTTGCTGCTTTAAATTGCAGCCTTGTTTCATAGTCTGATCATAGTATAGTCCAGACCCTAAGGATTACTCAAAAACTTTTCTTTCAGAACTCTTCTTAGATTCCATTTATCTGAAAAGAGAAGAAACAGGCTCATCTGCATTCTGCAACTGACTGCCCAGAGCCTCTGCAGTGTGAAGATTTGAAATTGACTTTCTCCCTCGAGGATGTTTCTTGGATGCAGGAGGGGAAGAAAAGTCAGCTAAGCCAAGGCATCGTTAAAGATCTCTTGGAAGCAAGATACAAACTGTGCTCTTTAGACAATACATTTCCAATGCTCTAAGCTGTGACCTTCCCTACTTCAGATGAATACCAATGAAAATCAATTCCTCCCTAAGTGAAAAACTTAATTTACTGGAGTTAGGAGGTAGGTGAGAAGGGAATTTAGTATATGAAGAGAATGGTAGTCTTTCCAGGGGTTCTTGGATCTGCCAAGCAAATTTTTTCTATGTGGAAGAAAGCTGAATTCCTACACCTTAAAGACAGCTAATGGGATGTTTACCTCAATCTTGGATTTCAAGAAAATTTAGAATTTTGTTACAAAATGGACATTAAGAGGCCTCTGAACATGAAAGCATTCCTTCCTTAACAGGAACAGCATATTGCAGTCCGATTGTTTGTCGTTATCTTGACATTCATGATGTTGGGCAAAGCCGAAGTACTGGATTGGGCAGGCCAAGGTTCCAATTGCCTCTGTCACTGACAGCTCTGTGTCTCACCTCTGTGCACCTCTCTGGACCTTTCAGAGTTGTTCTTATGATTCAATGTGATTACTAGGTGAGGCAGTTAATGCAGAACTGGCACTTGTTGGGTCCCCAGTACATGGTGTTTCTCTCTCTCTGTGGGTTGATCTTTTCCCCTTTGCTTTCTCACGTATCATTTGCTCATTCTTTAAGGCTCAGCTCTCATCTCCCTCTTCTTGGCCCCTCTTTCTAAAGATTTTTGTTTTTCACTTTAGAATTTCTAGTGTTCATAGTTTAGTCGATGACCCTTGAGAGTTTATTATTTGATTAATCTGGCCAAACCATAATGTTTAAATCTTCCGTGGTATCCAAAACTTTGAAAGATACATAGTAAATCTACAATAAATTTTTACTGGTTGATCTTATTATTTATTTCAGATAGTAATCCCCTTAATTCTTCTTTTCTCTAAGTTGATCTGGGGCAGCATTAATAATATTTATAAAGTAACTGTGGTTTGCATATATTAACTCAAAGCTCCTTAAGTTTTCCTTGAGGCAGATATTATTATCCTCATTTTGCCATTGAGGAAACAGAGGGTCATATATTTTCAATGACATGTCCATATTATATGTTTGGGGGTGGATAGTTGGGATTTGAATTCAGGTCTTTCTGATTTTAACACTTAAGCTCTTCCTGTCATGTAATGTAAGTTTTCCATTAAGTTTCTGATAAAAATATATTTAAGGCTCCAAGTCATGGCTTTTGAACAGAGCAGATTTGATCTGTGAATACTCTTCATTACTAAAATAGTCCA
>JAVSCE010018884.1:0-37335 GCA_032199065.1 Smutsia gigantea
ATAAACTGTTGGGTTTTAAAATTGATATGCTCTAATTATCCATCTTTGGACAATGCAAGTCTCTTTAGGTTTTATCCTGGATTATTTGGAATTGAGCCCCAATAGTCTTTGGTAAATTTCATATTTCTAGGATCTAGACTCATTTTCCACATTTCTTACCCCAAATCAGGAATCACCCATATCTTCAAGGATCCCTGGTTAATTTTGTGTTTAAGTAGTTCAAGATGTGGGTATTCACTGTGCTCAGTGCCTTTTCTTTGATCATGGTTTCTAGGTATTTACATTGGACAAAGAAAATATTATCATGAGTTCATATATTTTCATTCCCATGTAAGATTGTAACCTTTGATATATTGTATTTGATTTTAGATTTGATCTCTTCTTTGATGCTGAAAATCTTTATCAACATAATTATTTACAGTGCACACACACAGAGTTGACTATTGAAATTTAAGGTGTGTGGTTTTGTTTTAATTCTTCCACCTTTAGCATATAATCCATTAAGGGCATACAATAATATTACTGTGTTTTAAAAATCATCTGAAATACTTTATGTCACAAATGTAATTCTAAAAACTCGATTAATTTCATTCACTTGGTTCATAGCTAACTGTTCCTTTTTTGAATTTTAATGTAATTTGGGCCAAAAATATATGCATTTGTACGATGCTCAGGTCAAACGTACAAAATAAGTATATTAAAAATGTCAGAGCAGAGCAGCAGAGAGGAAAAGATGGCATCATGAGTAGTGTGGCAGAAATCTCCTCCCAAAACCACATATATTTTGAAAATACAGCAAATACAACTATTCCTAAAAGAGTGACCAGAAGTAACAGTACACCAGCCAGTCTCCAGGTGGGAGAAGTCAACATCTCACGGAAAAGGGTAAAGTAAAAAGTCGCGACACAGTGGGACCCAAGCACTCACCCCACCCCAGCTTACTGACGGGAGGAAAAGAATCAGAACAGGGAGGAAGTGGAAGCACAGGACTGCTAAACACCAAGCCCTAGAAAGCTGCCCCAGGAGGACAGACAGACATTGCCTGGTGCTCTGGAGATTACAGGAGCTGAAAAGCAAAGTCTGAGATTAAGACTGCAAGTAGGTTTCCACAACCAGCTGCCCTGGGACAAAAGAAAAGCAGGAGCTTTAAGTCTTAAAGGTTCAAGGGTTTAACAGGTGGAAAAAATTGTCCTGGCACACTCAGCCCAGCAGGCTGGGAAGTTTCAGGAGCTTCAGGAGCCCAATCCCCCTGGTTGGCAATGCAGCCCCAAGGCACCTCACCACAATAAGCATCCTGCCATTCCTTCCTCCATGCCGGCACCTGCATGCAAACTGGCTGTCCCCACCATTGCTACAGACTGGCCAGAGAGCAGTCCCACCTACAGCAACTATACAACTTAACACAGAGGCTTCTCCCTGCACACAGCTAACCAGCCCAGACCCAGAGGCTGCTCCATACATGCGGTTGACTGGCACAGACAGCGGAGATGGGCGCTGAGACTGGAGGCATGAAAGGGCTTTGTTCTCTTGGTAGAACCCGCACTGCTAACCTGTGACCCCCGCTAGGGCTCTAGGCCATCCCAAGGGCCGCCCCATACACGGCAGCTTAGGGGATTAATCCAGAGGCCGCTTCCTGTGCGTGGTTAACCAGCACAGACAGCGGACACAGGCACAGTGACCGGCAAGCAGGAAGGGACTTTGTTCTCCCAGCTGATACACGCGCCACTCACCAGTGACAACTCCCATCACTCCAGGACCATGAAAAGGCAGAAGAACCTCATTCAGTCCAAAATCCCTCAAACACCAGAAAGAGGGCTTGGTGAGACAGAAATCACCAATATTCCTGAGAAATAATTCAAAATAAAAGTCATATGCATGCTAATGGAGCTACAGAAAAATATTCAAGAGCTAAGGGACATATTCAGGAGGGAGATAACAGAAATGAAACAAACAATGGAGGGATTGAAAGGCAGATTAGATGAGATGGGGGAGACTGTTAATGGAATAGAAATCAGAGAATAGGAAGGCAGAGAGAGAAAAAAGGATCTCTAGGAATTAAAGAATATTAAAAGAACTGTGTGACCAATCCAAATGGAACAATATTTGCATTATAGGGGTACCAGAAGAAGAAGAGAGAGAAAAAGGGATAGAAACTGTCTTTGAAGAAATAATTGCTGAAAACTTCCCCAATCTAGGGAAGGAAATAGTCTCTCAGGCCATGGAAGACCACAAATCTCCCAACACAGGGGACCCAAGGAGGACAACACCAAGACATATAATAATTAAAATGGCAAAGATCAAAGACAAGGACAGAGTATTAAAAGCAGCCAGAGGGAGAAAAAAGATCACATACAAAGGAAAACCCATCAGGCTATCATCAAACTTCTCAACAGAAACCTTACAGGCCAGAAGGGAGTGGCATGATATATTCAGTGCAATGAAACAGAAGAGCCTCGAACCAAGAAACTCTACCCAGCAAGACTGTCATTTAAATTTGAAGGAGGGATTAAACAATTCCCATATAAGCAAAAGTTGAGGGAATCTATCACCCAAAAACCATCTCTACAGTGCATTTTAAAAGGACTTCTCCAAATGGAAGTGTGCCTAAGGCTAAATAGCTGTCACCAGAGAAAATAAAACCACTGCAAAGGAAATAGACCAACTAAATACTAACCAAATGCAAAATTAAATCAGCTACCCACAAAGGCAGTCAAGGAATACATAAAGAGTACAGAATATGACACCAAACATATAAACAGTGGAGGAGGAAGAAAAAGAACGGAGAGAAAAAAGAATCATCAGACTGTGTTTATAATAGCATAATAAGTGAGTTAAGGTAGATTGCTAGATAGTAAAGAAGCTGCCCTTGAACCTTTGGTAACCACAAATCCAAAGCCTGCAATGGCAATAAGTATGTATCTATCAATAATCATAGTAAATGTAAATGGTCTGAATGCACCAATCAAAAGACACAGAGTTACAGAATGGATAAAAAAGCAAGACCCATCTATACGCTGCCTACAAGAGGCTCACTTCAAACACAAAGACATACACAGAGTTAAAGTAAAGGGATGGAAAAAGATATTTCATGCAAACAATAGGGAGAAAAAAGCAGGAGTTGCAGTACTTCTATCAGATAAAATAGACTTCAAAACAAAGAAAGTGATAAGAGACAAAGAAGGACATTACATAATGATTAAGGGGTCAGTCCAACAAGAGGATATAACCATTATAAATATCTATGCACCCAGCACAGGACCACCTATATATGTGAAACAAATACTGACAGAATTAAAGTGGGAAATAGAATGCAATGCATTCATTTTAGGAGACTTCAACACACCACTCACTCCAAAGGACAGATCAAACTGACAGAAAATAAGTAAGGACACAGAGGCACTGAACAACACATCAGAACAGATAGACCTAAGAGACATCTATAGAAAATGCCACCCAAAAGGAGCAGGATACACATTCTTCTCAAGTGCACATGGAACATTTTCCAGAATAGATCACATACTAGGCCACAAAAAGAGCCTCAGCAAATTCAAAAAGACTGAAACTGTACCAACCAACTACTCAGATCACAAAGGTATAAAACTAAATTGTACAAAGAAAACAAAAAGGCTCACAAACACATGGAGGCTTAACACCATCCTCCTAAATAATCAATGGATCAATGACGAAATAAACAGAGATCAAGCAATATATGAAGACAAATGAAAACAACAGCACAATGCCCCAACTTCTGTGGGACGCAGCAAAGGCAGTTCTAAGAGGAAACTATATAGCAATCCAGGCCTATTTAAAGAAGGAAGAACAATCCGAAATGAATAGTCTAAATTCACAATTACTGAAACTGGAAAAAGAAGAACAAATGAGGCCCAAAGTCAGTAGAAGGAGGGACATAATAAAGATCAGAGAAGAAATAAATAAAATTGAGAAGAATAAAACAACAGAAAAAATTAATGAAACCAAGAGCTAGTTCTTTGGGAAAATGAACAAAATAGATAAACCCCTAGCCAGACTTATTAATAAAAAAAGAGAATCTACACACATAAACAGAATCAGAAATGAGAAAGGAAAAATCATGATGGACCCCACAGAAATACAAAGAATTATTAGAGAATACTATGAAAATCTATATGCTAACAAACTGGATAACTAGAAGAAATGGACAACTTTCTAGAAATATACAACCTTCCAAGACTGACCCAGGAAGAAACAGAAAATCTAAACAGACCAATTACCAGCAATTAAGTTGAATCATTAATCAAATAACTACCCAAGAACAAAACCCCTGGACCAGATGGATTCACCGCTGAATTTTATCAGATATTTAGAGAAGACATAATATCCATTTTCCTTAAGGTTATCCAAAAAATAGAAGAGGAGGGAATACTTCCAACTCATTCTATGAAGCCAGCACCACTCTAATACCAAAACCAGGCAAAGCCAACCACAAAAAGAGAAAACTAGAGACCAATATCCCTGATGAACACAGATGCAAAAATACTCAACAAAATATTAGCAAACAGAATTCAAAAATACATCAAGAGGATCATGCACCATGATCAAGTGGGATTCATCCCAGGAATGCAAGGATGGTACATTCGAAAATCCATCAACATCATTCACTATATCAATAAGAAGGACAAAAATCACATGATCATCTTTATAGATGCTGAAAAAGCATTCGACAAAATTCAACATCCATTCATGATAAAACTCTCCACAAAATGGGTATACAGGGCAAGTACCTCAACATAATAAAGACCATATATGACAAACCCACAGCTAACATAATACTTCACAGTGAAAAGCTAAAAGCTTTTCCTCTCAGATCAGGAACAAGACAAGGATACCCACTCTCCCCACTTTTATTCAACATAGTACTGGAGGTCCTAGCCACGGCAATCAGACAAAACAAAGAAATAAAAGGCATCCAGATTGGTAAGGAAGAAGTCAAACTGTCACTGTTTACAGATGGCATGATATTGTACATAAAAAACCCTAAAGAATCCACTCTAAAACTACTAGATCTAGTATCTGAATTCAGCAAAGTTGCAGGATACAAAATTAATACACAGAAGTCTGTTGCATTCCTATACACTAATGATGAACTAGCAGAAAGAGAAATCAGTAAAACAATTCCATTCACAACTGCATCAAAAAGAATAAAATACCTAGGAATAAACCTAACCATGGAAGTGAAAGACCTGTACTCTGAAAACTACAAGACACGCCTAAGAGAAATTAAAGAGGACACTAATAAATGGAAATTTATCCCATGCTCTTGGCTAGGAAGAATAAATATTGTCAAAATGGCTATACTACCTAAAGCAATCTACAGATTCAATGCAATCTCTACCAAAATACGGACAGCATTCTTCAACAAACTGGAACAAATAGTTCTAAAATTCATATGGAACCACAAAAGACCCTGAATAGCCAAAGCAATCCTGAGAAGGAAGAATAAAGCAGGGGGTATATCTCGCTTCCCAACTTCAAGCTCTACTACAAAGCCACAGTAATCAAGACAATTTGGTACTGGCACAAGAATGACCCATAGACCAGTGGAACAGAATAGAGAGTCCAGATATTAACCCAAGCATATATGGTCAATTAATATATGATAAAGGAGCCATGGATATACAATGGGGAGATGACAGACTCTTCAACAGCTGGTATTGGCAAAACTGGACAGCAACATGTAAGAGAATGAAACTGGATTATTGTCTAACCCCATACATAAAAGTAAATTCAAAATGGATCAAAGATCTGAATGTAAGCATGAAACCATAAAACTCTTAGAAGAAAACATAGGCAAACTCTCTTGAATATAAACATGAGCAACTTTTTCATGAACATATCTCCCCGGGCAAGGGAAACAAAAGCAAAAATGAACAAGTGGGACTATATCAAACTAAGAAGGTTCTGTACAGCAAAGGACACCATCAATAGGACAAAAAGGCATTCTACAGTATTACAGTATGGGAGAATATATTCATAGATGACATATCCGATAAGGGGTTGACATCCAAAATATATAAAGAGCTCACATGCCTCAACAACCAAAAAGCAAATAATCCGATTAAAAAATGGGCAGAGGATATGAAGAGACACTTCTCCAAAGAAGAAATTCAGATGGCCAACAGGCACATGAAAAGATGCTCCACATCGCTAATCATCAGAGAAATGCAAAATAATACCACAATGAGATATCACCTCACAGCTGTTAGGATGGCCAATATCCAAAAGACAAATAACAACAAATGTTGGTGAGGATGTGGAGAAAAGGGAACCCTCCTACACTGCTGGTGGGAATGTAAACTAGTTCAACCATTGTGGAAAGCAGTATGGAGGTTCCTCAAAAACTCAAAATAGAAATACCATTTGACCCAGATATTCCACTCCTAGGAATTTACCCTAAGAATACAGCAGCCCAGTTTGAAAAAGACATATGCACCCCTATGCTTATTGCAGCACTATTTACAATAGCTAAGAAATGGAAGTAACCCAAGTGTCCATCAGTAGATGAATGGATGAAGAAGATGTGGTACATATACACAATGGAATATTATTCAGCCATAGAAGAAAACAAATCCTACCATTTGCAACAACATGGATGGAGCTAGAGGGTTTTATGCTTAGTGAACTAAGCCAGGCAGAGAAAGACAAGTACCAAATGACTTCACTCATCTATGGAGTATGAGAACAAAGCAAAAACTTAAAGAACAGAACAGTAGCAGACTCACAGAACCCAAGAATGGACTAACAGTTACCAAAGGGAAAGGGACTGGGGAGGATGGGTGGGAAGGGAGGGAGAAGGGGAATAAGGGACATTACAATTAGCAAACATAACAAAATGGGGGGCACGAGGAAGGTAGTATAGCACAGAGAAGACAAGTAGTGACTCTATAGCATCTTACTGTGCTGATAGACAGTGACAGTAATGGGGTATGTGGTGGGGACTTGATAATGGGAGGAATCTAGTAACCATAATGTTGCTCATGTGATTGTATATTAATGATAACATAATAAAAAAAATAATTCTGCAAAAAAAAAGTCAAACTTCTTCCCCTGTTTCTGCCTCCTCCTATAGAATAAAATATCACAGATTATTATGGTCTTCCTTCCATTTTTAAATAAAAAGACATTTATCCACTTACCTATCTCCCCACAGACACTTTCTCCTTTCTTGGTTAAGTACTGGCCTAGTGTCCAAAAATTTCTTCTTCTTGTTTTTGTTCTTTTTAAACTTAACAACTTTTGTGAGTATGTCTTTTTGTACTTTCGAAATACATCATTGTGGCATATTTCTACAATAGAGATTTCTAGGCCAAAGAGCGTACACATACATAATTGTACCAGAAATTCCCTGGTTGTGCAATTTTGTATTTTCATTGGCAATCCCTGAGAGTGTATCTTTTCAGTCTCAACAGTGACGTACTAGGTTAAGCTTTTGGATTTCGATCATCTGAAAGGCTAGTAATGATATTTCAGTATCATTTTTAATTTTCATATTTTCTATTGTAAGTGAGGTTGAATACATCTTTTCATATGTTAAGGACCTTTAACCAATAAGTTGCTTTACGTTTCTATACATTAATGTCTTTATGTATCTTGTGCATTTGTCTATAACACTTTTTTTTATCACTAAGATTACTAAGTTTTGGCTGCGATTTGCAAGTAAGTTGCCAACTGTTTCGATACTTGCAAAAATTTTGTTATGTAACTCTACATTATCTTTAAATTTATGTGTAATCTATAATTTTATTATATGTAAAAGTTATATTATGTATATAAATTACATGTATACTTTTCCCTATAAATCCTGTGTTTTTGAGTTATTTTTAGGTAAATTATCCCCATTTACAGATTATAAAATAATCAACCTATATCTTCTTCCAATATTTATAAGGTTTTATTTTTCATATTTAAATCTCCAATTCATCTTGAATATTATTTTTTGGTATGTTGTGTGAGGAATAGATAATTTTTTTTCATTTGGTTATTCATATATTGCATTTCTGTTCATCAAGAAGTTCATCTTTCCCCTACTGTTATGAGATACTATGATATTGCATATTAAATTTTCACATGTAAGCGAATCTATTTCTGGTTCTGTTCACAATGTTTTAATTATAGAGTCTTTGTTATTTTTGTTTTTGGTTTCTACAAATGAACTTTATAATTAACTTGTCTGGCTCCCAGAAAAAAATAATTTTAAAAAAATTGGGATCTTTTACATTGAATATTAACTTATGAATAATACATTTTTATCGATGTTAAATGTTCCTTCCAAGAACATGGTATGTCTTTGTTAAAGTCTATTTTTCTGTCTTGCAAGAGAGTTATAATTTTCCTCATAAAATTTTTACACATTTTTTTAACTTTTATTTTTTGCTATTATAAATAGTCTTCTCTTTTAATACATCTTCCAGATGGCTTTGTTTGTATGTTTGAAGGTTCTAGCTTTTGTATATAGATATTATAAATTCCAAATATTTTTAAGTTTACTTAATTTTTATAATAAGACTTCTATGATTCTCTTTGGCTTTCAAGACAATTTTCTTTTCATCATCAACTAAAAATAACTTTACTTCTTCCTTTTCCATTTTTAGGGCTCTAGTTGCATTTTTGTCTAATTTTACTGCAATTACCATCAATACAATGATGAATAGTTCTAAACATAGTGTGCACTTTTTTCTTCTAGCCAGCTAGTGTGAAAGCCTTTATGTTTCCCCATTAAAAATGAGGAACATTTGGGGATAAGGTATGTATATTTCATCCCATCAAGAAAGTATATATAAATCTATATTTTGTTTTCATATAGATGGTTTTAATTGATTAAACATTTTATCATTTTGTCATATTCCAAAAATTCTGTATTGAAGCTTTTGCTATACATAAATTATTTGGGGGAGAATAAACATGTTTATAATATTAAATCTTTCCATGCACTTTAATGGAGTTTTGTGGGTTTTTTTATATAAGATAATGTTCTTTGTTCACTGGTGTACATCAAGGCCATAGATCTATGCCCAGCCCAAATCAGGTACTTAACAAACATTTGATATAAGAAAAAAAAATGAATAGATACATAGGTTTATTTCTATATACTTATAAGCATTTACATTGAGGTCTGCTTCTAATGAGAAATTTCTGTTATGCCTTCACATTTTTGCATATATATAAATATATAAACACAAGCTGTTGTTTTTAAAGAAAAACTGTATTGATATATAACCCATATGTAATAAAAGTTATTTACAATGTGCACAATTCAATGATTTTAGTGTATTTACAGAACTGCGCGACCATCACCATGACCTAAGTTTGGAACATTTTCATCACCTCAAAAAGAGAACTCATACCCATTAGCAGCCATTCCCCATAAGTCCTCCTGGAAATCAGTCATCTACCTTCTGTCTCTAGTTTGCTTATTGTAGACATTTCATATAAATGTAATCCTACAATATGTGGTCTTTTGTGACTGGCTTCTTTCACTTAGCGTAAGTGAGCAAAGAGCTTTAGCATAAAGTTTTTGAGGTCCAACCATACCACAGTATGTATCAATCAGTACATCATTCATTTCTTTCATCTAATAATATTCCATTGTGGATATACCAAAATTATTTATCTATTCATACAGTCAGTGGACATTTGGAGTGTTTTCATTTTGACTATCATAAATAATGTTACTAAGAACATTCTTGTGCAAGTGTTTTTAGCCATGTTTTGAAGTGTCTTGGGTATATACTTAGGAGTGGAATGGCTGAGTCACATGGTAACTCTATATGTGATATTTTAAAGAACTACCAGCCTAAGTGGTTATACCACTTTACATTCCTACCAGCAATGTATAAGGATTATAATTTTTCCACATCCTTGTAAACACTTGCAGTTATTTGTCTTTTTTACTATAGCCAACTTTACGGAGTTGAAATGGTACCACATAGGTTTTGATCTTCATTTCCCTAAAAGTTAATTATATTGAGCATCCCTACCTGCACATTTTGGTCCTCTTGTTTATATTCTTTGGATAATGTCTATTCAAAATCCTTTGTGCTTTTATTGTCCTTTTTAATTATTGAGTTACAAAAGTTCTTTATATATTCTGGGTAACAATCTCTTACTAGACATATGGTTTGCAAACACTTGCTCTCATTCTGTGGGTTGTCTTTTTATTTTCTCAAGGGTATTCTGCAGCACACAAATTTTTTATTTTTATGAAGTCCATTTGATCTGTATCTTCTTTTGTCCTTTATGCTTTGGTGTCATATCTAAGAAGGGTTTGCCTAATCCAAGATCAAGGAGATAATACTCCTGTATTTCCTTCCAAGAGTTTGTTTGTTTTTTTAGTTTTGGCCCTTACTTTTAGGTCTGCAATTCACTTTTGAGTTAATTTTCATGTGTGGTGTAAGGAAAGGGCTCCAACTTCATTCTTTTGCATATGAATACCAAGTTACCCTACCTCTGTTAGTTGGAAAGACTTTTCTTTCTTCCATTGAATTGCCCTGGCAGCCCTATCAAAAATCATTTGACTACAAATAAAAGAGTTTACTTCTAGACTCTCAGTTCGATTCTTCGGATCTATATTTCTATCTTTAGGCTAGGACCACATTGTCTTGATTACGGAAACTATAATAAGTTTTGAGGTTGGGAGGTTTGAGTACTCTGTGTTCTTTTTCAAGATTGTTTTGGTTATTGTGGGTCCCTTGCATTTTCATAGCTGTTGCTTTTGAATATCTAGTTTTAATAGCTGGCCCATGTTCCAGATTCTAACATTTGCTTTATTAATAGTTTTAGTTATTTCAATCAGTTTTATCAAGAAATCAATCATGAATTGTTTCTCCTCTCTACTGTTTCTTATAACTGTAATTTCCCCCTCATTTCCATCACTAAAATTTCAGATCAGTGTTAAATAATAGTAGTGATTACATGAATCCCTGTACCATTCCTGACTTAAGTGAGAATTATTTTAAAGGCTTACATTAATTATGATGTTGGCTATTAATTTTAGATAATATTCTTGATCAAATTCTTCCTGGTTCATTAAGACCTTTTGATCAGGAATGAATATGAGTTTTCTCAAATTTCTGAGTCTTAATTTCCATATCTATGAAACAAGGGAATTGAGGCTCAATTGGATCACAAAGTTGATCAAATAAATGCTGATTTTGGAATTAGACACAACTGGATTTCTTTCCAGTTTTCCTAACCAGCTCTGGGATATTGGACCTGTTAATTAATATTTCTAAGTCTAACTTCCTCATTGATGTAAAATCCTGACTAATCATACTTACTTTGTGGTGTTTTAAGGATTAGAGGTAATATGTGTAAAGCACCTGAATATAATAAACAAGCAAGGGACAGTAACTTTTATTTATGACTCATGAGCCCTTCCTAGCTTTAAAATGTTGTGGAGCCTTTAGACAACCTAGACTCAATTACATCATAAACTGCTCAGCCAAATAATCATACCTGAACTTAAAGGAGATGAGTTTAAACTTCAGATTGTTAAAGGGCAGATTAAATTGTCCCAATCAGATCCCTGATGGTTGGTTTACTTATGGCTGCTACACCTGCCACATCAATGTAACAAAACTCAAAATGGAATTGAGATGCCAAAAATATTTACCAAGCTCTTACTATGAATCGGGCAGTTCATAGGTGCTGGGGAAAAAGAAATGAACAAAACACAAAAATTCCTGACCTTTTGGAACCTACATTTTGGTGAGAATTGGAAGGCAGATTAACCCAAACCCCTTCTCCTTTGGCTTGTCATTTCTCTACAATTTACTGCCCTTTGTCAATATGGTACATAAAAAGTAACCACTCCTTTAAGTTATTCATCACTGAGTTCTCCCACGAGTATACACTTTGCATGTATAAATAAACTCTGTTTTTTCCCCTTGCTATAAAACAAACAAAAAAAATGGAATTAAGGTATGGTTTTGTGTCCTATTCACACAACCTAACACCAAGATTAGATGATTCCACAAAGATTCAGAGAGATCTTAGAGTTGTCAGGAATATCAGCTGACAAGGAATTCAATCTCAGACACAAAGCATCACTATTCATGCTGTCACTTCATAGGACATAGTTTATCATGCCATTTACCACACCCTTTCACTAATACATTTTTTAAGGTTATTAACATTTTTTTTTCACCATGAATTTAGCAACCTGGGCATATGTCTCATGTCTCTGGGGCAACCATCATGTGATATTCAAACCAGTATTTTGTTCCTAGTAAGTATGGAATGAATGCATGAATAGATTAGTAGTTGAATGGATAACAGAATGGGTGAAACAATAAATCAACTAGCAAGTTAATCCACTGCCTTTGTACTTTTCCCATTTCATTTGCATTCATAAGGTTTAAACATACAGAAAAAAATAATTCATGTGCAACCATGCTAGGTACCCCAGGAATCATGTTTCCCTGCAAGACCTAATTCTACCTGTGATATCATTTTTAAGCATCCCCTACAAATTAATTGGTTATTTTAGCTAAGTCAATCAGATTATGCTATGTTTGGAAGGATGAAACAATAAAACACTCTGTATGTGTGCAGTGTGGTTTCCAGAATGTTTTTCTGCAATCTATAGTTCACTGATCCCTCTTGAACAACTTGCTCATGGAAAAAACGGTGTGGAAGATTCTTTCAGTGTCACAGGAGAAAGGATTATTGCAGACTTATTGTCCATTTTCCGTTTTGCGATACCCTCAAATCCCACTAACGTTGTCCTAAGGCGTGTTTGTCAGTAGGTTTACAGAGATTCTAATTAATTCTTTGTAATTGCATAGTATTTTCTGCCTCTGTTTCTCTCTGCTGTCCCAGCCTTGGAAACAAGATGTTCCACCTCTAGAGACTGCCCTGGTAAAAGCCTATTAATAAATAATTAAGTTTGGAGACTCCTGCAGTGGTGAATCATGACTGGAGATCACATGGAAGCTGTCTCCATGGTAACCCACCAACAGAAACTGAACTGCTCTATTTTCCTTTTCATAAGTGTGGAGAGACTGGGGGCAAAAGCATAGATTAAAAAGAGATTGTTTTGTATATTTTTTCTTTCTAATTTTCTTTTAAAAGATCTGCAACTGAATTTAGAATTCAAGAAAAGCTATGTTTATGGAAAATGAAATATGATCTGCTACAGGGTAAAACCTTCCATGGCCTCCCTTCCCCATCTCTAGCTCACCTGTTCCAGCACCTGCATCTGCTTCATCCCAGCCCCGTGCTGTGTATTGGTTCCTTTGCTGTGAAGTCTGTACAAATGTCCATAGTGACTCTGCCACTGGCTTCTACCTGAAGTTCACTCATTTCTCTGCCTCTCTCCTGTTAACTTGCTCTGTAGTTTAAACAAACATTCTTTAGAATAGAAAGAAAATGGGTTTTGGAGTAAAGCAGATTTGGGTTCCATCCTCAGCCTCTTCCTCCACTAACTGTATAACTTAGGAAATGTCCTGAACCTCTCTCAATCTGTTTCATTGCCCAGAATATGGAAATAATAATTCCCTTGCAGGCTTTCCATGAAGCTTAGCTTAGGTAGCGTAAAGTGGGGGTTAAAAGAGTAGATTCTTGCATCTGATTGTGGGGATTTCAATCTCCTTTTTGCCTTTTACAACTAGTTATTTAATTTCTGTAAGTCTCAGTTTCTTATCTGAAAAGTTGATCAAACAACCATCTACTTCATAGATTTATTTGGAATATGAATTTACAGGATGTACATAAAAGCCTTTGGCCAATAGTGAGCACTTATCACCATTACAATTATTAATTATAATAATAAGGTATTTGATAAATAGAGCTATGATTATAAGGATAACTTATTTTGTGAGACGATGGTAATAACGTGCTATAATGAATAGGTGGGGGTCTGCAGCATGAGCAGCATATAGCGGGGCTTCCTGAGCACCTGGGTCCTTGCCCAGACTGGCACTTTTTCTGCACCAAATAGAACCTTTGACTTTACAGACCAAGCCTGAGCCTATAGTCGTCCTCTGCAGAATCATGGCCCAAGCCAGCGTTATCTCAGTACATTATGATTGGGCTTCTGTAACAGGATTTCCTCCCTGCTTCTTTTTCAGCCCTGGAGTGTTAATGGCTTGCCACTGCGCTGTGTCTGGGGCGTTTTGTTATCCCTGTTTGCACTCTTCACCCTGACAATCCCTCTGTAAGTAAACCTCTTCATTGAAATCTTTTCACTTGAACCAAATTCCGCTTCCTACCAGGACCATAATAGACCCAGAGAACCTACTTCTGGACTTCCATCTCTATATTCCTGACACATAGTGCATTCTCCATAAAGTTGTGTTAAAATGGAAGGAGAGTTTGGAATTAGAGTTCCTTTATGATGACCTAGAAAGGGATCATCTAGAGCTTGGAGATAATTCAGAGCAACCATGATACTCTGTAAATACGTATAGGAATCTTGGCCTTTTCATCTTTTAATGTCATCAATAACAATCACACTGAGAAAAAATTAAGCGTCTTAAAAATGTTAGGAACTATCCAAATCTTCCTCCCCAAACTGATTTGACATCTGTGGTTATAGCCATAGATAACAGTGGTGTCTTTGGAAGCAGACCTCAAGACAACTCTGGAGCAAGAAATAATTGCCTATGGATTTTGAGAAGTCTGCAAATCAGAAATATTGGAAAAACTGTCTCAAGGTCCACTGGAACCAAAGGACCCCAGAGCAGGACAACTGCTCCATCCTAGATCAAAACAGCAGGCTCTTCCCAGGCTAATTCTCTGCAGACTTTTCTCTTACCCTGTTTATTAGATACGAGATTTGTAGCCATGGTTAATTTTCTGCTCTGCCCTCTGGGCATAACTTCCATTTTATCTGTGTCATGTTGATGTCTGCAAATCCTACACGAGAGGACAACTGAAAAAATGCCATATGACCCCCAAGAATATTTAATTTCCTGCTTTAGGAAGCAACCTCTCGGCTCTTCCTACTGTCTGGATTTTTTGGTTTATCACTTCAGTCTTAGAAACTTATCAAGTCCCTGTGTTCACTGTTGGGCAGAGTTTTCACCCAAATAATCCATCTCTTTATCCCACACATCTCACAGGCCTGCTGAATGGATTCCCTGCCTTGGCATTATCTGTGATCTCTGAGCTCTTCTATCGGCTTTCCATCCTAGTTAGTCACTGTGTATTTTACAAACAGCTTAACTGATGGGTTTCACTTAAAGTAATGTGGTTTCCCCCCAAATGAATAGTTAGAAGCAGCAAGTGAATTTTTAGGTTTCTGAAACGCGATGGATGTAAATCAGATTAATTGTCTCACTGACTCTGGGAACATCCGGGGATCTCATTTCCTGCCTAAATCGCGGGAGCTTTCCCATTAACTTTTGGCAGGCAATACGGTTGGGCCCAGCCATTCATCACCAATAACTGCTCTGGAAACACATCAGGTTGAAAATTTTGACAGGCAGATTGGGTTCTGCTTTCCAGTAAAGCAAACTTCAGTAACCCAGCACCTTTGGCCTCTTTCTCACTCTTTCCTCTACCCCAGAAATGTTTCCACATGTGAACCTGGGATGCATAAGGGGTCCTTTTTCTCCTGCCATTACTCCAGGAAAGAGACCCTTTGTCCATGGAATTCTTTCTGGATAATATGCAATTTCAAAACAGGAATTTTATAGTAGGCCACCATTTTTGAAGTTCTCTGAGGTTTACTGAGCCTATCTCAGTAACAGAAGTAGGCATGTTGGGGGTTTTGTGATGGAAAGCAAGGAGAATAGATGTTCCTATAAATGTATACTAATATTTTTGGCAGCTTTATGTATACTAGCAAAAACTGGAAACACTCAAATATCCATCAACAGGTGAATGGACAAATAAATTGTGCCTATATCCATATAATGAGATAGTACTCAGGAATGCAAACAACTACTGATACACACAACAACATAGGTGAATCTCAAAATAACTATAGTAAATGAAAGAAACCAGATAAGAAAAAAAGAGTACATGCTCTGTAATTCAATTTATATAAAATTCTAGAAAATGCAAATGAATCTATAGATTCAGAACACAGGTCAGCAGTTGCTTGGGGATGTAACTAGGGGACAGGATGCAGATAGAGAGGGGCAGGTGTGAAGAATTGCAAAGGACACAAGGAAACTTTTTGGGCTGATGGTTATACATTCATTATCTTATTTCTGGTAATGCTTTCAAAGGTATGTACATGTGTCAAAACATAGCAAATTGTCTGCTTTAGAGAAATTGTTTATTGAATATCAATTCTGTCTCTAAAAAAAACTGGAGTAAGATTGTCTGGGTTCAAATCTTGGCTCCAACACTCCTGAGCTATGTGATGCTAATAACTTACTCATTTTCTTTATTCTTGTTTCCTTTTCTGTGAAAGGAGAAAAATATTAACCTATCTTATAGTATTATTGTGGGTATTAAATCCATTGATCATGTGGAGCACTTGAAACAATGTGTAGCTCACAATAAGCATTCAGTAATGTTAGTTACTATCATGTTTATTGCATGTCTGGCACAGTGTCTGGCAATTTATAGTCATTATCTCATTTGATCCGCCCAATAATCTGGTGACACGCTCATGCTCAAACACAGAGCTGCAGACAGATGTGCCACATCACATAGCTAATGACAAAGCCTTAACTATGCATTTGGCCTAACTCCACATCCATGTTGTCTCTCCAGTAAGCCACAAGTCCAGCCCAAGGCCCAGAACAATCCATTTAATGCACTCTTTGCATCTTTTGGACATCCTCAGGAAAATGGGGAGATGAAAGTGAGTTGCTGAGATCTCTGCTCAGTGTTCCCCACTGAGGGAGCTGTAAATTCCTGGGCTGTAAATTCCTTAGCCAAAGGACATCCTGGCCTTGGTACCAGGGACTTCGATCCATGCTCTCTGTAGGTTTATCAATGGGTACCCATCATAACTGGTACCATGTGTAAGATTTTTCGTGTCTTCAAACATCTACTTATCTCTTTTCTTTCCTTTTTTCCTTTCCCTTTCTTTATTTTCTTCATTTCTTTCTTCCCTTCCTTTCTTTCTCTCTTTTTTAGGTAAATGAGCATCAGGTAGAACAGAATTAATGCAAAGCAGAGATCTGTAAGAACAAGGGACAATGGTGACCAGAAGAGGAACAGTTCACATGCAAGAGTCTCTGCGCAGCCTTAACCTATAGGTTTATCTGTCCCAGACATGCTTGCAGGAAGGAGTAACATGACCATCAGAGGGGAAAGGTCATGGGACAGAGGAGGACAGCTGGAGGGAGGTTCACATCCCATCCTTTTGTATCTTCTTCCCCCAGGACAAGTCTCTGCCTTTCGCTGAGACTCAAAATGTTCTTTAAAACAGCAAAGGCCTTGCTCTGAATGGTACTTTTCTAGTTTCATATAGTATGCTTGGCCACCTCGTTGCTTCTGTTTCTTGTAACAGAGGTCTTGGTGTTCACTAATTGAAATGGAAGTTCAGAGAGGTTAAACAATGGCTTTGCAAGCTAGTTGGTGGTGAAATACTGATTAAAACCCTGCACCCAAGGCTACCTACCTTACAGAGCTGATGTGAGAATCAAGAAAGATACCAAAAGCAGAGAACACTCTAGAAGTTGCAAATCACTATTTGATAGTAAGGTTTGGGGAGTCCCCGAGCTCCATCACAGATACCACCAAATTTGCCATTGGGTTTCTCACCTTCTGATGCCAGCTCCTGTCCCTGAAGAGCTGAGGGTTTTGAACAAGTTCTTTAACTTCTATGGGACTCAGTTTTTTCATCTGTAGAATAAAATGGTTTTCCCTGATTGATCACTAATATCTAACGATCTTTCTAAAGAATCTAAATCTCATGCGCACTAATTGCCTCTATCTCATTAAGTTCAGTAGATTCCTTTGCAGAAGTGGGTTGGAAAGAAAAAAAGAATGAGGTGGTGGGGGGAAGAAAGGATCTCAGAAGAAATTAGGCCTACATGATAGCTTATCATGTTTTAAGGTTTTATTTTCTCTTTTTCATGCTGGGTAATCTCAATTACCATGAGCACTGTTCATAAGTCTTATTTTCCAGAGATCTGATCATTCCCATTGCTTCGTTCTGGATGTTCTCAGACTTCCTGATGTGTGTCCTTTTGGTGAAAGATGAACAAGCCATCAGAAATGTAGGGAAAATGGAAGTTCCATGGCCAGGATTCTCACCCGATCCTAATCTCGCCCACTGTGTATGAGCAATGGTGTAATACTTAGGCTTAAAGGGTTGGCAGAATACAGTGGGGTTTATTCTTGCTTCCTTACTTAATCCAGGACCCATTTGCTTTTAAACTAAGCCGGGAAAGTGAACTCCCGATGTAGAACCTTAAGCCAGCAAAATGAAGGGACCACCTGAGACTGCTGAAGTTTGACTCTGCATCCGCCAAGGGCCTTTGCCTCCGTGGTCATTATACTCTCACTGAAACTCTATCAAACAGATGTTGCTGGGACGAAGGACAAAGCCATCCCCAGACCTGCGGCTGTGACACAGAGATGATTTTGAGCTGAAAACAATCAAGGCCCAAAAGACTCAGAAAGAAACTCTGACCTCTCCCACCCTGCAACTGCGTAAGAAGAATTTTGATAAAGGAACTGCTCCAGGAAGAGAGCTATCACCTTTTATAAATGTAATGTAAATTAGGTGTGGTAGACAGGAAGGGAAGTGACAGAATCTGTTAAAATTCCTCTCTGGGCCCCAATAATTCTGTGTAGCCCAGCAAACGTTGCTTACCAACACTTACTCTTTCATATTCCTGTGAAATCCTTCCCTTTTCCCTGGAAGTCTCAGATCCCTACCCCCTTCTTCTTAGTTCAAGATAATATATATACCTTATCCTCCCTGACTGTCTTTGGAATCCAAGTCTATGGCTTCCCTGTATGTATGTAATTAAACTTTGTTTTTTTTTTCCTCCTGTTAATCTGTCTTGTGTTAATTTTATTCTTAGACCAGTTAGAAGAACCCTGAAGGGTAAAGGAAGTTTGTTCTGCCCCAACAACATCAAATAGACACGAAGAAATTTATTTTTTCACCTTTGGAAAATAAGCTCAATGATTCAGTGGTTCAAGAATGGATGCAAAAAGCAGCTGAGCATTAAGAGTTTATTTGGATAAGAAAAGAATGAAAGCTCAGAGAAAGACAAAAGTACACACCTGAGAGAGAGTGGGGCTTGGGCAGACCCAGAGGGAGTCGGGCAGAGGAAATAAGAGGGAGCCTTTTTTCCATAAAGGGAGATGACTGTTCACTAGGTGGGGTCAGGTTTCAAGGGGCACAGGTGGAGTTTCTTGTGGTTTGGGCCTGGTCCACCTCCTCACCAGGTGGAGGGGTTTTTCACTATATTTGTTTCTCCTCAGAACAGTCATGGTACACGGAGGCATGATTTTGACCATGTTAATGAGTGTGTAATGTATTTTGGGGTGAACTTTGGGCCAACTTCCTCTCCATGTTGGAACCAGCTGGTTCTGGCCAGTCTGTTTTCCATACTCTCACTCCCCTTATCCTACAAGGACAACTTGACTTACACAGAATGTGCAGAATGTAAACTACAGGTTGGCGAAGGCCCTTCCTCACTTCCCTGCTCATGTGTGGCTATTTCACCTACTCTGACAAAATGTCTTGAATTGTTTTGTTCTGTTAGGAATGTTAGGTAGAAAGATAGACATGAGCAGCCACAAAAGGGGAAGATAAGGTTCAAAGAAAAAGCCACCCAAACTCTGCCCAGACAGGGGGTCCCATGTGAAGACAACAAAGGCTTTGCAGGGAGATGAGTTCCTTCCCAACTGGATCCCAACATGGACACAATCGAATGGAACTAAGAACTGCCCGAATACCCCTCATCGTGGGAAAGGACAAGCTCACTGAGAGAGGTGGCTACACAGAAGGACCCGTAAATGAGATAACCCCACCTTGTCCATCAAATAGGCGCCTCCTAGCCAGAATGTGATATAAAGGCCTCCCGCCAAAAAGCTCCGTGCCTTTGTCTACTCTGACTCTGGCTCACTCCTCCCTCGGTGTGTATTCAAATAAAACTTCCACTCTGCTTTACTATTGTGTCTCGGCCTTTCAATTCTTTGTTGCAGCAGGGACAAGGACCGAGGAGAACAAACTCAACCCGTAACAGTTCCATCCTCATAACTTTAGGAGGCAAGAGTTATTGTGCCCATTAGGCAGATGAAGAAATTGAGAAGTAAATAAATTGCAAGGTATTGAAAGCCAAACACCTATACAATTAATACATTCGTACCAAGTCCATAAGTCAATTATTGATCTTCTGGTTTTTGTTTTTATATCAGGAGACCTGAGACATTTATTTTTGCCCTCCACCCATACAGAATATAAGGGAGACCTAGAATGCAAATGGCATTTGGAGCCATAGCTGACCCACTCTTGAGTACCTCTTCGATGCCCAACTGGAAGGCCAAGGGTAGGTACTGGGCTGAAATCACAAAGAACAATAAACGGGCATTTGGTGGTGCTCAAGGCATAGGCCTGGGGCTTGAGGCTCCCCGCATACCTGCTCCCAGAGCTGCTCTGTGAGGCAGAGAGAGATGAAGGCACACCCAGAGTTGTAGGGAGGGAAGAACAAGGACCTTACCAATAGCCAAATGATAATGGCCTACAAGTCCCTATAGTGGAGACTTTGTAACACTGAGCTATTTATTGAAGCCTGAGCTGTGGACACTGCTGATCACCCAGGAGAAGCCACTCTACCTTACAGGCACATGCTCACATCACCATGAGGAGAAACTGATCTGTAGCTTAGAGAATCCTTCATTCCTCATTCTTTAAGGTCATGGTCATGTAACTGACAAAACTCAGAATTAATATTATAACCAAACCATTTTTAAATTAACACAAACGTTTTTAATGCTTAACGGTGAGATAGCTAACAGGTTAAGACAAGGTTGGCAACACCTGGGTCAAAAATGGATCCTTGGGGGTCACGCAAGGAAACAGACGAAGGAAACGATTTCATGTTTGCAAAGAAGTGTGCCAATCAAGATTCATGATGACATTCCCAGTATGGGCATTTCCAGAGTCTTGGAAGGGCCATTATGAAAAGCCAGAAAACTAAACACCATTAGGTAAAACGAAAGCCAGGTTTTGATTATTTAAACAACTTCTTTTAATGTACTTGGGGTAGAAATTAATCCCCACCTGAAGGCAGCTCCAAACCCTGATGGAAAACCCTTGGCTGAATAGAGATGAGGAGGGCAGGTGAAAGAAGACTGTGACCCTAAAGATGTGTCTTTTGTCCTTAAGATCTGAGGGAGCAAGGATATAGAAGCTGAAAAGTGATCTGCTAAGAAATACAATGGGAGTGAAATATAACCAAAACAAAGAACATTTAAGTGAAATGCAAAGAAACCATCACCTGCAATATATCTTAATCCCAGTAAGAAAATTATTTTTCTGAAGTCTTATCAAGTGGTACAGTGTTTAGCCTTAGGGGATGCATAAGGAATGATGTCCCATGCCTTCCTTGGGGAAAGAAAACAAGCGTGGCCTTTCCATCTCTATTTTCCTAAATGTGTCCTATTTATTGTTTTCGGATTCCTGACTATTTTTCTAATACCTTATTTCTCCCAGAATGCACTATCTGCATTTTTCCAAACTGTGGGGTTTTTTTTCCTATTTTCTCACCATGTTTCTAACCTTCCAGGTTCACTCTGCTAACCAAATCAGCATCCTTGTCAAATTTAATTAATACACTGTGTGCTTCCCCTTCCACATCATTAGGGAAGATGCTGAATAAGACAGAGTCCATGTCACTGTCTTTCTAAAAGTCTGTTATTTCTACTACCTTCCCTTTTCATGCAACCAGCCAGCTCTAGGCTGCTGCAATTGCTCACCTCCAAGATGATTTAAATGCCCTGATCAGCTATCATTTTGTGAAGTGCTCTGTGCAATGTATTAATAAAGTCAAGACCAGGGACATTCACTGTATTCTATTTGTCCTCTCGTCTGCTAATTAAAGCCAATAATGGAGTTGAAATTTGTCTGACAAGATTTCCTTCACTATCAGTGCTACAATTAGGCTTATATTTCTTATTCTTTTCATTTAAATGTTTACATGTCCACATACTTCTTATAACCAGACATTTTTTTACTTGCTGTTAAGAAAATTAAGTTCAACTTTGAACCTTGTATAGATTATATTCTGGAAGAATCAGCCAGAAGCCCAATGACAAATGTCTTTTTTCCAATTCCCAGAGGAACCAAAACAGGCCCTGAACTGTTTTCCAGGGTTTGGTTTTTTAGGACTGGAGTACAAGTAGAGGATTCCTACTGAATACAACTCCAGTTGCCAAGAGCAATCAATTACAAAGTCCACTATGAAAGGCTGAAATTTAAATAAAGGAGCAAAAAGAAATCCAAGTGTGAAATCCAGGAACCATAGGTAAGAATCAAAGGAGGCTTTTTAGGGGGAAAATGGTGACTGCAAATGGGATCCAAATCCAAATAGGAGACTATGCAGGTACTGAGTGGGGCTTTGGAGTGACTACCTATGAGCACCAGACCAGAACACTGAAGGAGCTGGTGAGTTTCTATCTTATCAACAGCTTAGCTTGCTGATTAAATTAAAAGGTGGCTAAAGAACACCAGTCATTAGCATCATCTTCACCAACCTAGGAGATAAGTACTTTCATCATAGAATGTGAGAAGTTAGAACAAGAAGGGGGTCTTAAGATAATAACCACCTCCTTTGGGTTCCGACCATCTGCATCTCATACACTTTCATTCTGCCTTCATAATGAATGCTCCATATGGAAAGCATATCACTGGAAAATGCTCAGAGAAGCTTGGCACACCTGAAGAACGGAAGGGAGGTCCAACTCAATGGCGCACATTGTGCAAGGAGGTGTGTCAGTGAGTTGAGACTTGTGGAGATAAACAGGGGCCAAAGAAACAAGACTTTACTCAATACATAAAGAGATTGAGATAGTAGCCTAAAGATAAAAGGAAGTCACTGAGGGGTTCGAAGTGAAGCAATGCCATGACCCTTTCTACCGTTGGAAAGATGAGTCTGGAGGCAAGCCGCACTCTGGGTGGGCTCAAGACTGGAGCAAGGAGACCTTAGAGGGCACTACTAAGGACCAGCAAAGAGTCACACGTGACCTATGCCGAGTGATGGGAAGGACAAATGTAGTCACTTAGAAGGCACAGTAGACATGAAGGATGGGATTGAAGGGAGAAGTCCACTTCTAGGTGTTTCACTTGGGCCATGAGGGTTACTGCTGCTATTCACTAGATAGGGACCAACTGAGGACCGCTGGTCTGGGCAAAAGATTAATAAATTAGATAATAAATATAATAGTAACCACATTTATTGAGATTTATTTCTTTGCCCATCACTTATATGAGTACCGTTGACCCTTGAACAATGTGGGGGCTGAGGTGCAGATCACCTTACAGTCAAAAATCCACATAAAACTTTTTCTCCCCAAAAACCTCTAAGACCCCCATTGTTGATTAGAAGTCTTACAGATAACATAAACGGTTAACACATATTTTGTATATGTATTATATATCTGTACTCTTACAATAAGGTAAGCTAGAGAAATTTTTTTCAATTGTCACAAATCTCACATAAGTTTTTAAATGTATGTGTTGAAAAAAATCTACGTATAAGTGGACCTACACAATTCAAACCTGTGTTGTTCAAGGGTCAGCTGTATTTCCAAATCCATCTGTATTTCCAAATGTTCACACTGATTCTATAAGATAGGGAAAAAAACTGAAGACCTACAAGTTGGTCAGGCACAGAGCCAGATTCAAAAGCAGGCAGTCTGATTCCAGAGTGTGGATTTGACATGGGTCTGCAACACATGATGTGGGAGGCCCTCAGACATCTGAATCTTAAGAGAGAGGTCTAAGCTAGGTATCTAGAGAGAGTGTAGTTCTCAGTATTTACAGCCCCAAGAGACCCATCCAAGCAAAACCAAATTTTGTTTCTGGACTTCAACCAACATTTATTTAAACCCATTATGTGAGAGGTATTATACTGTAGGCACAGGAAAGCATGTCTATTCTAATCCCTGTGTCCTTTGCCATGTATTCCTCATGCCAGCCCATTGCCCCTGCCCCAGTGAATCACATCAAAAAATTGGGAAGACACAGAACGATCCTATTCTTCCCTCTGAGCTTGGAGCCAGTGTTCATTTTCCCTTAAGCCTGGATGCACATCAGAATTAACCACACAGCCTTTGAAAAACACAAACACTAAGGCCGTACTCCAGACTACAAACCTGCATCACTGGCGTTTTTGTTGCTACTACTACTAGGTCAACAGGTATTTCAAATGCAGAGCCACAGTTGAGACTCACTGTTCCACAGACTCAGAACATCTCTGAAAGCAAAGGTATTAAAGAGGCTGAGCCAACCCACCAGGAGTTCAACGATCCCTAGAAGAAATAAGACCATCATTATTGAATTTAGTTTATATTCCAGGTACTGGATGAGGTGTTCTGCCTATATTAATTAATTTCACCTTGGACAAGAATGCAGTTTCAATTATCAGGACTTTATTAATGGGGAAACAAAGTCACAGTGAGATTAGCGATTATTTATATCTTTAGCTCTCTTTTACATCACTATTATACATTATTATTAATGTAATTATGTGTAATATATAATGTATATTTATCTTACATATAAATATATGTAAATTATATATATATATATAATATATATATATTATATATATATATAAAATCTCCCATTTCAGTCCTAGCCTTTTTTATTCTTATCAAAATGTCCCACATTAGAGGTTAACTTGGTGACACGTTGAGGATGAGAAGCCTAGAGAAATTGAGGTAGACCAGATGGAGGGACCAGTATGCTTTGAATGGTACCGATAAAAATTTAACTGAAATGCCCAGGGATCTGTCACACTCCAGGCAGGTCAGCAGGGAACTCTCACCGATGGCTATGCCTAATTCTCTCTTATTGGTGGAATTAATAGCCCTAAAGGAAGTGGCCACCTCTCAGTCTCTGAAACAAAAAGCTGAATTACTGCACCGATGAGGAAAGAGAATTGTGTGTCAGGCACAGACTCAGGAAATACTATGGTCAGGATGCTCATGCCACCTCCAAATTCATATGTCAAAATCTTACCCCCCAAGGGTGATCATATTTGTAGGTGAGGCATTTGGGAGGTACTTAATTCATGAGGGTGGAACCTTATAAGAGGGTCCAGACAATTCCCTGACCCTTCCAACCTGCCGGTATGAGGAGCCGTCTGGGACCCGTAAGCGGTCCTCATCTGACCACACTGGCTCCCGGATCTGGGACTTCTCACCTCCGGAATTGGTGAGAAATGAATTTCTGTTATTTATAAACCAAGCAGTCCATGGCATTTTATTGTAGTGCTGGGTGGTCTGCTATAGGGAGCAGAGCTGAGAGCTGACCTTACGTAAGACTTAGGGAATGACGTTGTTTCTGGGCAGGAAGACTCCCAGAAACAGCAGCTTTCAGGGCCTGACTGACCTTTAAGAGGGAAGGTTGGGTCCTTAAGTAAGGCCAGTTCTGATTGGCTGACTTTCAGAAAGGCAGCACTAGAGTGAGGATGTTGCTGATTGGCTGATTTCAGGAGCAGAAGCCTGTCACGGATTGGCTAGTCTTCAGAAGTTTGTTAAGCTCCTTATTGCTGATCAGTTCTGCGCATTTGAAAACAGTTTCTTGTGGTTACTTTTGACCTGCTCACAGAACTGTCAGACTTTTCTGAAGAGGATGAGAACTTTTATTCTCAAGAGTTAATGAGAATATGCTGGCCTAAGATCCATTGGTAGCAAAGCAAGGTGAGGCTTTTGGATCAATCACTGACATTAACTAGGTCTGGGCGACAACTGACTGATAAAGGTAGACGTAAAGTGTACACAAATTATCATCTCCAATCAGTTTTTCCTATGAGGGCATTATTAGGCAGCGCAGTTGATCATTCCAGTTGTGTAGTTATGAACACTAAAGCAAACTTAAAAAAAAATCCAATTACACTTAAGCAGTTGGTTCTTTACAATCATACTCTCTATTTATATTCATATTCTGTAAGCACTTAGGGCTCTTCACTGTTGCTGTGCATAGCTGTTTTAATAAAGTGGCCTGTTCTGGTTATAAAAGGAGATTATCAAGTGAGAAAGCCTGCTAATGTCTTCTGGTTTGCATGCCTAGAACACAAACCTAACTGTGCGGATTATGAAGTCATAACCAAATGCCCATTAGTCACCTGCAAGCTGCTTGAACAAAACTACCTAGGTGGAATTAAAAACTCTCTTGAGTATGCTACTATCATCAGTAAACTCAATCTCCGTCATGAGTATACCATCACACCACCCTACTCCATCCTATACGTTCCCAAAACCCCCCGCCAACTCCCCACCCTCCCAAGAAACAGAATAACCATTTCTGATTGAAATCTAGTGTCTAGATTGCAGATAGTGAAGACAAACTGCCCTTGGGTATATTTGGTTTTGGCCACATCTGCATAATGCTTAAACAACTGGCTTATTCTTTTCATTCAGTGAAAAGCAAGTATCAGACATACTTGCATAGAATTGTGTGTATCACATAGTTTATTTTTTACTATTTCATTTTATTTTTATTTTTCACTTTTCAGCTGGCTGCTTCTGTGTTGATGCAGAGATGCAAACTTTATTATACCTCATTGGTTCCAACTGAGTTAAAGTCCCTGAGACTATCTGAACGGCTCCAACAATCACACTTTTTCTTTTTCTTTTTTTTTTCAGTCAATTCACTTATTTCTGCCATGAAGTCAGCCATGTGCTAAACTGTCTGATAACCACTCGGTTCCCTTCAGTCACTAGGCTGATGCCATTAAGACTGCCTCCACTGTTTGAGTGCTGTCACCAAGCATTCCGAAGCACCCATTTGCCATGGGTTGATGAGGCCCTGGGAATCATGGATCTCTCCCTCAGTTTCTCCTTTTGCATCAGCGTGATGCAACTCTCAGGGCTGTAATAGACTTTTGTAAATGAACCTATGGAAAGCACTTTTCAAGAGAAAAATGAAAACAGTGCTGTTAAGATTCCAAACCACTCAACTTGTCTTCATCTTAATCTTCCTAGAGAGACATGCTCCTCTCTGTGATAGGCTCCTCCTCTGATGCCATAACCCTCTCGTTCTAACACCCTTTGAAACCCGTGTCCATCAAACAGGCCCTCTTTTTCTTTGATTCTTGTCACATTTCCCCTCACTCCTTCCTCTTTGTCTTCAACTGTTCTCAAAACTGCTGTGCTTACCATTCTCCTCCTTCTTTCTTTCCTCTTCTGTTGGCAACTAATCACACCTTTGCTCATCTACTTTCTGCAGCTGTCATGCTCCCAGATCTCATCAGCCACATCCTACATGTCAAATCTAGGCTGCAGCCTGTGTAACTTCATGTGGGTATTTGATCCAGGTATTCACACCAACCTTCTCTTCTCTTAGCTTCTAGAACCTTCCCTTTTGTTTTTCTTCTTGCCTCTCTGACTCTTCCCTCCCAGGCCCCACTGCTTCCTCTGTTGGCACTAAATACCCATGTTCCCAGGATCTCATGTCCAAAAGACTTCTCTTCACATTCTGTGTCTTTCCACTTCATGCCTTGCAGTAACCCTTTGTCACTGACAACTCCCAGATCCATGGCACCAGTTCAACCTCTCTTCATCAGTAGCTCCACATGTCTACCTGGTCACTAGACATCTCCAGATGCATATCCAGAAAGCACAATGATTTCAAACTTAAAAACTGGACCTAGATTCCCACGTACCTTCCAACATCGGGTTCTGCTATTGTGTTCCCTCCTTTCAGTAATGGCACCAACATTCACTTAGCCTCCAGGTTAGGAGCTTTACAGATATATGATACCTCATATTCCAAAGCTAAGATGGCCACCAAGGGCAGTGACTTTTCCTCAGAAATATCTCTCTATGAACTGTCACTATCTTGCTGGATTCCTATGTTAACCCTCTACCTGAAGCCCTTGACCCCAGAGCCTCTCCTCTCAGTCCAACCACAGTGGATTAAAGCTTGTCACTTTTGCGCTTAAAATTCGTCTATAGCTTCTCATTTCCTAGTTCAAGAGATTTTAAAGCTATTTTTAGCAGTGTGACATTTTCTTAAAAGGTATTCTTACACAGAGCTCCACTGTGTGAAGTAGATACACTCTGTGCTGCTCTGATTTATGTGGAGCTGGAAAGTCCAGGATTGTCCCTTGTTCAGTGGCTCTGCTCCTGATGGTAGCCCCTGAGATGCTCCATAATGTTAGCTCTTAGAAGGACTGGCTGAAAATCGTTGATGGTCTCAAGTGTATCAATTCACAACATGAATTGACATACCTGGGTGTTGAGATAGAATGACGACTACTACCACTATTACCTTAGCAGCTGATGCTAGGACTCCATTTAGGGAGCACACTGGCTTTGAGAAAATACCTATTAAGCCCTTAGTGAGAAGGTGTGATCTCCAGGGCTTAAACCTGGGCTGCACCAAGTTATCAAAGAGGATTAACCTCATCTGCCTGAGAAATGAAGAGGGATTTCTGTTTCTTAGGTGAGGGAAAGGGCAGATGAAAAGAACAAACATAGACAAAAGGCGGGAGAGAGGATCTGAGGAGGATATAAAAGGGAATATGCCAGGCAAAAATACTTTAAAAAATAAAATCCTGGTGACAGAGTGGCTGACAAGGGAGCTTGAAGAACAGTGATAGCCAAGATGATGTTTTGAAAGATTTGGGGTTTTTTGTTTGTGTTTTGCTCTGCAGTGCATGGAGAGAAGCCTTCCCATGACCCCCAGTTCTGGAGTAAATTCACTTTACAAGAAATTCGTGTGAGTGGAGTATCTTTGAAAGTGGAGAGCTGCGATTTGCATTTATACCAAGTGGAGGGGTAAAAGAAATAGTATATACAGATGCTGGAGGTCAGAGTACAATAGACCTGGGAGAATGTAAGCACCAGACATTCACAGAAAATGTGGGGAAGGATAGGGTGATCCCTTCGCAATGGATTCCTCGAGTGGATGAATTCTCAGTGTCCACAAGGACCCAAGTGAAAATCACTGATGGCATGATTTTTTTGAATGTATTAACCACATTCAGAATATGTAAACTAAACTGTCCTACTAAAGGCTGGTTCTAAAAGACCAAGACACCATAGGATGCTCAGATATCCTTAAGTTTCAAGGGAGAGCAAACTCATTCAGAAATAGCTCCAGGAAAAAGTTCATCATTAAGATACTTGTATTAAAATGAAGGTGACGGAGCTGAGCACCCTCTTACAATATAGAAACATCATCGAGCAGAAACTTTTGCAGCCTCATGGATTCTAGATGTTGCTTCCCTCTGAGCGTCCGTTTTTGTTTCTTCACTATTCATACAATTGAAAATGATTTCCAGTTTCAAGTTCCCATGACTAACCCTCTGGTTCTAGAGCCCACAACCCCTGGACTGACTTGATGTCTACCATTTAATTCAAATTTGATAGAGGGGGAATATAATGATTGGAGTGGCATCCACCCCTAGGCCAATTCACTGTGACCAAAACAATGGAGTCCCATCACAAATAAAGCCGCTATGGGCAATGGCAAGAGTTTTTGGCAGAGAATATAAGAAAGGAAACAACCATCTACATATGAACTATACTTACTCATGTATTTCCTCATCCTTGATTCTACTGGTTCGGCCAGGAATCTGCTTGTGGATAAATGCTCAGGTGTTTCCAGAAGATGGCAGTTTGGTTTTTCCATGGTACACAGAGATACTGGAGAGAAGAAATCTGGCCATAAATGAAAGGTCCATTAGTAAAACTGTAATCACTTCGGAGGGCTCAAGGGTTTTGAAACTGAATCTCAGACCTTCTGACAGTTTTCCCACTGAGATTTCGTGTCATTGGCATTCTCTACAATGCAAGCATATTGCCTTCTATATAATACTTGTATTCCTGAAAGATTGTGTGAATCTAATGTTTATATATATGGGAGGCAGTTCTAATCTCAGTTTCTTCACCTGTACAATGGGGAAAATCCAATTCTATTTCCAGCACACTGGGAAGTATTAAATTATTTAAAGAGCCGTGCTGTGAATTCTATCTGTGGTTGGAATGCAGATCCACGAATTATTTGTTGTGCAAAGTTGGATTTTCATCCATCAGGCTTTCTTGAATCCACCTTAGAAAGCCAAGCAGTAGCTTTGGAGAGAGTCTAAGTGCCAGAAAAATAAAGGCAGTTATAAGCTGAATGTGAAACCCAGAACTCTTAAGTTCCACTCAACAATTTAAGCAAAGTACAGTGATTCAAAGATGATCGTCAGTGATCCATAGTAACTGAATTCTTTTCTTTCAAGTTCTTTGCATTTTCCTAGTCTCAGCCTCTGTAAGTAACAAGCAAGTTTCTGTAAAAAACCCATTTCAAATCTCTGCTTAAAAGCCCCAGTCTTTACCTTTGTAGGAATTCAACTCATGAAATTGAGTAAACAAATTTCATATGGCATGCAAGCCACGTTCATTCAGAAAATGTGCTGATTACTCAGCGAAATGGCGTTTAGCACCACAAAGATGCCCAAAGCTGAACTGCTACATCAAATCCTCAATAGAATCCAATATCCCCACCTGTGGGATGTCTAACGATAACAGGCAATTGTGTCCCAAAATGCAATTACCAGAGGGGAGGAAAAAAAGATGTGTTCTCTTTGGTGAGGAATGGAATCATAAAAAGGTCTTTTATCATGGACCAGGGATACTTGAAGGATGGTTTAACCTGTCTTGATGCCCAGTAATGGTCTGATCCTCCCAATTATAAACTCACTGGGTGCCTGATGGCCTTATCATGTGCATCTAGAAGAGCACCTTACTCCCTCTCCTATTCAATCACCGAGTGTATTGTGCCAGCCCTGAGATAGAGCTACTGTAAATAAACAGAACCAATATTCATTTTCTCAGAAGGCTGATTCATTTCCTCATAATGCATTATTAAGGGTGTTATTGCAATCATAAAAATAACCTTGAAAGAATAAAAAATGGTAATCGAGCAGCATCAAAATACTCTACACTTGCGGGGAGAAAAGCATAGAGTGATCAGTAAAAGTCCAAGCATTTTGTTGAGTATCTTCACAGATTTGCAGATAGGTAGAAAATATTGCCCCTGGTTTATTGAGGAGGAAAAGGAGAGTAGCTCTGTCTGCCCCAAAGGTAGATTTATAATGCTTAAATCATTTCTTTAAAATATTAATCAACCAGTTGACTGAAGTGGTTGAAATGACTAAGTCTTCTCCATTGGTTCCCAAATATGCAGATACCAAAGGTAGCTGACACTGCTTTTCATGAAGTAGGCTGGGGAAATGCTCACAACAGTGTAAGGGAGGAAAAACTTTTCTACCCATTTAGGTTCTGTGACTGGGCCTGAGAATTAAACTAACAAAAGACAGATTAACAGGCAAAAAACAATGCAAGGTGTGTTTACTATTTTTACGCGCATGAGAGCCTTCATAAGAAAAATAAAGACCCAAAGAAGCCATCAGGTCCAAAAGTCTTTTAAAGAAACAACGCTAGAAAACAAATAAATTGGGATGTGGCAAGACAAAGGGGCACAGGATGGTGCAGCAAATTGTGGGCCAGTGACTAGGAACTACGTGGGGGAAACCAACAGAAGATAAAAGCTAATTTAGTAGGTTTGCTTGCACGATACATTTTAGCATTGACTCCCAATATCCAGCAATAAAAATGTTTTTTTCCTGGTGCAGGGAGGGCACCTTTTTCATGGGAAATTTTATTATTGCTTTCAGGTAGAAATGACGAGATCAGAGAGCCCTTCCTGCATCCACTGTTTCTCAAGCGCCTTCAGCTCAAAATAATCAATACGCCAAAGAGGCACATTTTGAGGTAGCATATTCTGAACCCCTTCAATGACAAGGGACTCAATAGACTATGATCTATTCCCTCCAGCTGCTGAGTGGAAGTGGCCTGCATCATCAAAATCCAATATGGGCATAGTCAGATGTCACCTGCCAGCTATCAGAAGAGAGAATATTTACCTAGGTGGGTGTAGTATTTAGGTAGCATCTATTTATTTATAGGTATAGGCAGATTTAGTAAGTATCCAGTGGCAGCCAGATACAGAATTATGTCCCTTTCTTCAGGAACGGACCTCCAAGGAGGACTCAAAAGCTGTATCTCTCCCCTCCTTGCCTGACAGGTCCCAGAAGGTCAGGGATTTGTGTTACCCTGGCAACAGCTGATAGCATCACTACCACCTGAAGCCGCCCAGGGGGCAGCTGGCTCAGTGGCACTTTAAGCGGTTATGATGGTATCCCTGTTGCTGGGGAAACGCACAACCTTGCACCAGGCTGGTGGGTAGCTATGGAGTCAATTTCCAACCATGTCTCCTGTAACCGTCTATACCAACAAATGCAGCCATCTCTGCATAAATTCTTTGAACAGCTGGGGATCTTAAAGAGTATTAGTCATGCATTTTCTTTTTAAAAAGCTCTTAATGGTTCACCTTTACACCTGAAATATGGTCCTTATCTATGAAAAAAATTAAAATAGGTTTATTATTGCTCTATTTTCAATGAAATTGCCACCTACACTACAATGTGCCAGAGTTACACTTGTAGCTTTTCCCCAGTGTCTCTGCTCCCCAATCAAGCTTGCAGATTTTCTTTTAGGTTGCCCTGTGCTATATCTGCAGAAAGAAAAAAAAAAGTCTTAAGATAATATTGGATCTTTAAAAGTAGACTCATACAAGCAGAGAAGTCCTGTTCCCCGTTTGAGTCATCCTTGATTGGCTTTCTTTTAAAATGCATCCTCTGTCTTTCTTATAACCAAGGGCTTTAAAATTCAAATGTTCATGAACACCAGCTTTATTAAAATTAGGGCTTGGGGAAATGGCTCAGAAAAGAGAGAAAAGAATATTACCCAACCATTTAAAAGATGCTAATTAATGAAGTTCTAAAGCCCAGAGAGGACATTCAATAGAGCTAGGGTTTCTCTGCCAAGGAGGAAAGGAACTTATCTAAAAACAAAAACCCCAGAATAAAATAAAATTGAAGTAGATTGACCCAAATCTTCCCCCAGGTGCTCATGTGGCCTCAGGAGCTCCGTGAGATTGCAAGAACTCAAGTTTGCCTGCCTCCAGGCTGAACTCATTAACATTTTCTGGTCCAATTCCTGTTGGCCTTTTAGCTGTTGAGGACCTGTCTCAAATGTTCAAGGGAAGGCACCTCAGTCACTTGGCGGCAGCCACTTCCTGTCCTCAGCAAAGATCATGCACTCAGCTGTGGTGGAAGAAGCAATGGAAGGAGAGAGGCTACCCAGATGGATGGCTCCATTCTGCCCCATTTCTCTTGGCCAGCAGCTCCTTTCGTTTTTCATTATGATGAGGGGAACACATTCTCCTCTCCCCAGTCTCCACCTCTTTTGTTTCATCCACCCGTTGAACTTCAGAACTTAGAGCTCGAAGCAATATTTTCTCCCCGTGTGTTAAACATCCGTGGATCCTTTCAAAAATGCCCATAGGTAAGCTAGTATCAATCTTGTCAATGTTTCCCCACACTCAACAGGGTAAACTATGTTTGATTTTATCTTTTTTATTACTGCATGTTATGGTAGCTTTGTCCTGCGTTCTACAGGAATTTTTCTCTCTCTCTTTCTCTCCGGATATTGCTGTAGGCCGAAAACTGAAAATCTCCATTGAGTGAAAAATAGATTTCTTGGCATGGAAATAAATAAATAACCGCAGCTTTATAACAGAAAATCATTTTCTGGGGCCTGATGATGATTTCCTTATACTGAGATATCAATCAGACGATCAATTTGTTGTCTAAGGAGAGTGCTAGGCTAGAAGGGGGCTTAGTCCTTGGAGGAAAACGGGATGATCCACTCACTGGGGACTGGGGAACGGAGGAGCAGAGGCTGCTGGCTGGCTCTCAATGTCAGGTCTCTGAAAACAAGGTTCGGAAGAGCATATGTGATAAGTCTGCTGTACTATGAATACCTGGATGCCTTCTTACTGTGTTCCACCTGCTGCAGACCAGGATTGGATCTTGTATTTTGCAGCTTTGCAAGTCCAAGGGGTAGCATGAGGGAAAGAGGTATCCCCATGCCTTTGTATATGCCGTGCTATCTTCTGGAATGTTCTTCTCCTTCTTGCCCACTCATTCATCCTTCAGTGGTAATAAAAACAACCTTAATATTAAAAATAGCAAAGGTGACCTTGTGTCAGGCACCTTGCTAAGTGGTTTACATATCTCACTTCTGTTCACCACAATCCTAGGAGATAGGTATTCTATTTCCTGTTTCTCAGTTTGGGTCTTGGAGAGGTTAAATTACCTGCCTGGGTCATATAGATTAGGAGCAGTGGAGAAGGGCTTTATCTGTCCAAGGCTTTTGTTTTTAATTACTATAATAGATGCAGCTCCCAAGGTAACTTGGTTTAGATAGCCTTTTCCTACTCCATCAGAATGTTCACATGCCCCCACCACCACTATTCAGCTCTCTGTATAAACCTCCCTTAGGGCATTTATCAAGCTGGGCTACAATTAGTTGATGGATTATTTAAGAATTTTCTTTTCTACTGGACTGTGTGCCGCATGGAAGAATCTTTACAGTCTCAACCTCTAGAAAATTACCCAGCATACACAATTGCTCGATGTTTGCAGAAAGGCAGAAGAACTGGCCAAAGGAAATAAATGGCGACACAAAACAGCAGAGGCCAGAGGATCTCTGGACATGGAGATGTGCATCCTTCCTTTCCAACTGACTGACATGAGGAAAAGAACTTGCCTCTCGTCAGGTGGTTCCGGCAGGCTAGCCAGCGAGTCTGTGTCAGGGAGAGAGAGGAGAGCTGGCTGCGGGCTGGCTCCCAACCTAGTCCAGGACCTGCCTGCACCTTCATCCTCCATGGTGGTGAGCCTGGGGCAGGGGCTGCCCTCCTAGGGTTGGGGTAGGGTCAGAAGGGCAGTAAGAGCTCCCAGTTTCCATCTTAAAGACCCACACTGCCTGGCAGGGGCTCAGCAAGGGTATGAGGCAGAGAAGAGGCCATCCCGCTCAAGGTGGCCCACCCCACCCATGCTGCTGGGCACTTCTCCGACCAGGGGAGGAGGAGAGATGTTGGAATCTTGAAACTTCTCCTCTTTGATCCTCCAGGCATGGGAACTAGGGATGGGAGGCAGCAGCTGAGGGACCCTGGGCAGGTGGAGAGCAGAGTTGTCTGTGTCCTCGGGTAGGAAGCAGCATAGCCACACAGGGCCTGGGGAGCACTGATGAATCGGATGTGGACGGGAGACATGGCTGCCACTCGGGCAGTTCCCTTGCATTAAAGGTCATGCACAGCCAGGCCTCTGTGACCATGGAAAGGCCAATTATTTAGTTTTCTCTTGGGCATTTGTTGACTGACTTCCTGTCTCGTTTGTCCTCAAAATACAACTCAAGGTAGATAAGTAAATAAAAGAAAGGCACTTCCGGGAAGATGGCGGTGTGAGCAGGGCGGCAGAAATCTCCTCCCAACACTATATTTATCTACGAAAACACAGAAAATACATCTATTCCTAAAAGAGAGACGAGAATACACAGGAAAGCGCACAGCGTGCAGCTACACCCGAGAGGACTCGGCACCCTAAGAGGCGGGTAAGATACGGAGCCGCGACCCGGCGGGACCCGAGCCCTCCCCCACCCCAGCGCACCGGCGGGAGGAGAGGATCCAGAGCCGGGAGGGAGTGGAAGGGCACCCCGCGAAGTAGCCAGCCCCGGGGATCTGCGCGGGGAGCGCTGACCCACATTGCGCAGTGCGGCGGAGATTGGAGAGACAGAGGGGCAGGATCTGAGCGGGGAACGCGCCAGGAGGCTTGCAGCCGGCTCCGGGAAGGAAAAAAAAAGTGCGCGCTTTCCTCAGCGGTCTTAAAGAGACAGGAGCCCAGCGGAGGAGCCGGATCGCCCCAGCACACTCAGCCCAGCAGGCTGGGAGTCCTGGGGAGTTTCAGGCGCCTTAGCTGGCGACTGAGGAAGCGTAGCCATACTTAACACTTCTCACTGAGATCAACAGCCTCCTATTCGTTCCCACCCCTGCCAGAGCGATAAAGGGCCCTGCGGGGCGGCACAGTCACAGCTGTGGAATAGTGGGGCAATAGCGCCACCTAGAGCATTCCCACAGAATCTACGTCCGGTGGGCATTTTTTTTGTTTTGTTTTGTTTTTGTTTTTTCTTTTCTTTCTTTTTTTCTTTTTTTTCTTTCTTTCTTTTTTCTTTTTTTCTTTTTTTCTCTTTTTTTTTTTCTCTTTTTCTTCTCTTTCTGAAGTCTTAAAGAGCCCAGCTGACATACGTGGCAACTATCAGTGACCAAATTATACAGCCATGAAAAGACAGAGAATATGGTTCAGACCAAAATCAACCAGACAACCCCAGAGAGGGAGTCTGAAGGGATGGAAATGCACAGCCTCCCTGAAAAAGAATTCAGAATAAAAGTCATAACCATGCTGATGGACCTACAGAGAAATGTGCAAGAGCTGAGGGAGGAAGTGAGGGAACTGAAGAAAGGCAATACAGAAATCAGACAAGCGATCGACGGGCTTAACAGCAGAATGGATGAGATGCAGGGCTGTTAATGGAATGAAAACCAGAGAACAGGAGTACAGAGCAGCTGAGGCAGAGAGAGATAAAAGGATTTCTAGGAATAGAAATATTAAGAGAACTGTGTGACCAATCCAAACGGAACAATATTCGCATTATAGGGAGTACCTGAGGAAGAAGAGAGAGAAAAAGGGATAGAAAGTGTCTTTGAAGAAATAATTGCTGAAAACTTTCCCTCGCTGGGGAAGGAAGTAGTCTCGCAGTCCACAGAAGCTCATAGATCTCCCAACACAAGGGACCCAAGGAAGACAACACCAAGACAAATAATAATTAAGATGGCAAAGATCAAAGATAAAGACAGGGTATTAAAAGCAGCTAGAGAGAGAAAAAAGATCACCTACAAAGGAAAACCCATCAGACTATCATCAGACTTCTCAACAGAAACCTTACAGGCCAGAAGAATATGGCATGATATATTTAACGTTATGAAACAGAAGGGCCTCGAACCAAGAATATTGTATCCAGCACGATTATCATTTAAATATGATGGAGGGATTAAACAATTTCCAGATAAACGAAAGTTGAGAGAGTTTGCTCCTCATAAACCACCACTACAGGATATCTTAATGGACTGCTCTAGATGGAAGCACACCTAAGGCTAAAAAGATGTCACCAGAGGAAAAAAAAATCATAGCAAAGAAAGCAGACCATCCAAATACTAACTAAAGGCAAAGAATAAACACCTATTATAGAAAGAAT